>JABUQX010071536.1:35000-45000 GCA_015478945.1 Trachelipus rathkii | reverse complement strand
GTTTATATAAATTTTCGCCCATAAATATGTATATATATAATAAATATACACATTTATGTTCAATAATATATATAAACAATCAAAATATAATAACAAAAATATACAGACTGACTGATTTGATAAGAGATATTAAATATTTACTTGAAAATTAAATGAATTTAACATTTGCAAAAGACATCGATTTTTCAGTGTGTACAAAATAATGCAAGATACTACAATGCAAAGAGTTGCCAATTAGTATTTAAAACAAAATCTTTTTTACAAACAAAAATTGAGACTTTGACAATTAACCATATATTAAAATATTAAATATCAAACTGTTAAACGTTTTATATTTATTGGCACAATATAATATTTACGATACTTCGAAGAATAAATTTCAATAACACATAAGCTTACCTGCCAGTAATACCTAGCAACAATGTGGACACAATGCACTTTTGCAAATCCGTATTTGCAGACGACGCTTTGAAAAAGCAATGCACATAATACTTACAATATAAACACAATTACTTTAAAAACACAGCTTTAAACACCATTAGCTTTACAATAAAATAAACAGCAATATTTTCCACATTGAAAATTATATCACCATATTATATTTAAACACATATTACATCTACTTTGTAATAAAACATAAAACAAGACACTTCATGGATACAAAAAATATACACACTAAACAAATAATAAATTGATCGGAACATACAAGGCGTTAAGGGCAGCCAACTATATACAACTTGGATTGATAACGAATGAAAGCGAAAAGATAAAAAATATTCTCATTTTTACTATTTATATAAATCACCGTAATTTAGACTACGCTTCCTTATCCAATCACAATTTTTAAAATAGTAAATAAAATGATGTATATATTTATCAATTAATTCAGTAAGACAAATATATACCAAACATTTAGAGAGAATGAAAATTGGTATTTCTTGTAAAATCGAACTTCGTTCTCAAGAAATGACAATTTTCTTTGAAATCAAAATATAAAAAGCTAACCAAAATTGAACATCGCGCGCTCCACACCTTATAAAATTACTGAATTTATTCCATAAATATTTGTTTATATATATATAAAATAATTTACATATATATAATAAGGCGTAGTATCCTTTCAAATGCTTTAAAAATATTAATAATAATAATAATAATAATAATAATAATAAAATCAATATTAATAAAGCTTTGTCAATAACGACCAATGATAATCCAGCTTTCAAAATTAAGCTTCAAAAGATGAGTTTTCATTGGTTGTTATTTGCACTTAAAATACAAACATATTTACAATATTTTGTGGGGACCATTGCAGCGTTCATCAAATATATATAACAGAAAAGAAATATTGCAATGGCAATACTTGGCCTTTATATTAAAATACATAAATGAAAGTAATGTTATATATTTCATGTACCACTGCATTACATTTTTAGCCCCCCATTATTAAATTTTAAATTTGCTTTTATGTACATGAGGTTTAAAACATTGGTTTCATTTACAAGGTGTTCCTTCTTCAGTAGAAACTTCTGCTGATGAAACCAAAGTATCTTCGGCATACGACCTACTGAGATAATCGGCTATGACATTATCTCTCCCACTTATATGATTTAGGATAAATCTGAACCTTTGCAAGTATAAGGACCATCTCATTATCCTATTATTTTCATACCTCTTCTTGTTCATAGCCGTCAGCGGTCTATGGTCGGACTGAAGGATAAACTCCTTCCCGTAGAGGTATGGCTCGAATTTTCTAATGCCCATAACGATCGCTAATGCCTCCTTCTCTAAAGTTGAATACCTCTGCTGTGTTACAGACAACTTTTTACTCCCATATGCGATCGGATGGAGAATTCCTCCGTCTTCTTGTAAGAGGACGTATCCTAATGAAGTGCCGGACGCATCCACTTGCAGCGTGAATGTTTTCTCCAATTCTGGCATCTTCAGGATGGGCTTCGAGCTCAAAGCTTCTTTTAACTTCTCAAATGCCTGCTGATGTCTGGATTCCCATCTAATCTTCGTTGGCTCACCTTTCTTTGTTAAGTCGGTCAATGGCGCTGCAATCTGTGCATAATTCTTTACAAAATCCTGGTAGTAACCAGTGAGCCCTAAGAAAGACCTTACTTGCTTCTTATTCTTAGGTGGCTCTGTCTTCTTAATTTTGACTACATTGTCTTCATGTAATCCTTTAGTGCCATTGCCAATAAAATGACCTAAAAATTCAACGCTCGACGAGGCGAACTCGCACTTCGTCGGCCGGATGGTGAATCCCTCCTCTTGAAGTCTTTGAAGTACAGTCTCAATCGTGATCGTATGCTCGCGCCAGGTCTGAGAATGGACGATGATATCGTCAATATAAAAGTCGACATCATTGATTCCATCCAGAATCCTGCGCATAGACCTTACAAGCGTTGCTCCGGCATTCACCATACCGAAGGGCAGCTTGAGGTAATGGAAATGTCCGTCTTCGGTTGAAATACCGGTTTTGTAGCAATCCTCAGGCTTTATTTTTATCTGCCAGTAGCCTTTGGCTAAGTCAAGTTTTGTATAAAACTTGTCTTTGGCGAATTTGGTGAACAAAATCTGAGTCGTAGTCATGGGCTCAGGATCGAAGACCGTAACCCTGTTTAAGGCCCTGTAATCTGAACATACTCTTTTACTTCCGTCCTTTTTCTGGACCACGACAACTGGCGCTGAATAAGGCGACGTGGAAGGAACAATGATGCCCATTCTTATCATCTTATCTGTTTCCTTCTTTAATTCCGTCCTTGTCGTAAATGGTAACTTGTACGGCTTCAGCCTGATGGGGGTATCATCAATAAGGTCTATTGCATGATAATAGTTCTTTGCGGTGCCAGGCACATCTGTAAAAAAAATTGCTTCATGCTTCTCCAAGATCTCCATTAGTTCTCTCCTCATATCATCTGTTATGTCCTCACTAATCTTAGTATCAGACAGCCTCTCCTTTCGTACCATGGTGGGGTCCATTTCCACTAACGTGATGTTTTCTTCGTTTTCCGTGTCTAGGATCACTGACGAAGCACCTATATTCACCTGATGTTGACCCATCTCTTCTTCTTCTTCTTCTTCATCCTCCTCTCTCACAATATACTTCTTTAACAGATTGATGTGATAAGTTTTTATCACATCACCAACTTGGATCTTGTAATTGTCTTTACCATACAACTCCACCACTGTGTATGGCCCGCCCCATCTCATTAGCATCTTGTTGCTCGAAGTCGGTAGGAGAACAAGAGCTAAGTCTCCTACTTTCAGCTTTCTGGTCTTCGCGGTCTTGTCGTAATATCTTTTCTGAGAAATTTGGGCCTTAGCTAAGTTTTCTCTAGCCAACTTTAGAGTTTCGTTTAGCCTTTCTTGCAAGTCAAACACGTATCTGTACGTTGACCTTGCCTCTTCAGGATTGATATCTCCTGCCCAAATTTCATGCAAAATTTGCATCGGACCTCGCACAGTTCTTCCGTACAGGAGCTCGAATGGGGAAAATCCTGTGGAATCCTGTGGAGCCTCCCTATATGCAAATAAAAGTGGTTCTATGAATTTATGCCACTTCC
The DNA here is from genome assembly GCA_015478945.1 of Trachelipus rathkii. Lineage (NCBI taxonomy): Eukaryota > Metazoa > Arthropoda > Malacostraca > Isopoda > Trachelipodidae > Trachelipus > Trachelipus rathkii. Next base: position 41,428 of record JABUQX010071536.1, on the reverse strand, counting down.
TCACTTGCTCACTACACATTCTCCTGAGCATTCTTTTCAGGGTACCATTAAACTTTTCTGTGAGGCCTTGACTCATTGGATGGTATATGCTGGAAAACTTCTGTTTAATATTCAGCATCTTTGTTACATCCCTCATCAGATCAGATGTAAACTGTCTACCATTGTCGCTGAGTATCTCCTTTGGTACTCCCAACCTCATGAAAATCGATACCAAACTTTCTGTTACCTTCTGGGCAGTTATGCTCTTCAGAGGTACAGCTTCAGGATAGCGCGTCGCGGCATCCACAAGTGTCAGGACATATTGATGCCCTTCTGAAGATGGTGGTGAGATTGGTCCGATCAGGTCGATGATCACTCTTTGAAATGGCTCTTCAATGATAGGCATAGGACACAGAGGTATCTTCTTCACTGAGCCTTTCGGGCACGTTCTCTGGCATATATCACACGAGTAACAGTGTTTAGTTACGTCCAAATATATGTTCGGCCAGAAAAACTGTTGGGTAATTTTACCCATAGTCTTCTTTACCCCCTGATGACCACCGAAGACTTCATCGTGTGCCATTCTCATAACTCTACTTCTGTACTCTTTCGGTACCACCAAAGTAAACCTCTCCTGTTGGTTTTCCATGACTCTTTTGAATAGTACACCATTCTTTACTATGTACTTGTTTTCACCTTTTTCCACTGACCTCCATACCCTCTGTAAAGTGACATCATCTTTCTGCTTACTTTTAAAAGTCTCCCGATCGCTTATAAGTTCTTGTACTTCATCACCGTGGGTTATTTCCCCTTCACCCACAGCTACAACATTCTTTTCTTCAGAACTTTGGGTGTGATTGACTGCATCACCTCTCAATATCTCACCATCTTCGTAAGTACGATCTGTTTCTTCAGACCATTTTGTACTTTCTTCAATTGATGTCACCTGGACACCTGTTATTCCTGTGTCTTCTTCAACATCTATTAGTGGTTCAGTAGGGACTTCAACTTCGTCTTTTCCTGTAACTTCTTCGTTCTCAGGTGAACATTGGGACCCAATCATCACATTTAGTGATGGCTCCGTGGTTGGCTCGACATCTTTATTACTGATGTCAAAAGATTGTGGCACTGACGGTTTCCCTCTGTAAGACTCTTCCACCTCCAAACTCGCCATTCCAAAATTATGATTTGTTTGATCAGATTCTTCTTGCGAATCTTCCTCAGCGTTCTCAGCGATGGGGACCAGCATACTTCTACGGTTATGCTCGACCTCTACTTTACGAGGCCCTCGACACACGGTCGACTCCCATGCGAGGTTAGGCTGACTCAGGGGCAATGCTCCTTTAACATTCCCAATGACCAAATCATATACGACTTCCGGCAGCACTGCTGCGGTTGTCCTACCCACGTAATAAGGGGTATCCACATCGATACTTGCGAGAGGAGCTTCAATCACCGTACCGTCCAGCAATCTTATTTTCATGTTGTCTCCAACATAACACCTTTTCGGTACGAACTTTTCTCGCACAACCACTACGTTACACCCGGTATCTCGGAGGGTTTTGACTTGATAGCCATTCACCGTCCCATACGTTACAGGTAGGTGTGACGTTTCGTCATTTTCCACCTTCTCTATCTCATTCAGGAGTTTCGGCTCTTCACCTGAAAACAGGACTTTGTTGCCGCTATCAAAGACTCCGGATGCTCCCGTGCTCTTTGCTTCTTCCTTCTGTTTTCCTGAATTATTTTGTCCTCTACTACTGTTGTTGAAATAAGGAGGGACTCGACAGTCTCTTGCGAGATGCCCTCTCCTTTGACACTTAAAGCACGTGATCACCTCTCTCGGCTCACTGCTACTGCGACGATGACCCTGTCTGTCGCCGCTCCCACTTCCGATCCTGCTTTCATTGTTAGTCGCTCTAGATGCATGTTGGCTGCTACTTTTATGATTACCATTCGTGGAGTAACCATTGCCTTTTGTTCTAAAGTTATTATTGTTATGTGTGCTCTTATCAACGTGATTGTGACTTCGTGTGTGACTACTTACTGCGAACTTTAAACGATGCGCTTCCATATATCCTTCTGAACAAGTTATTATCTCTTCCGGTGCTTTCTTCTTCGTTTCCCTTAGGTAGGTTGCGAGTTCTTTTGGAACAGTATTCAAATACTTATCCACTGAGAAAAACTCAATAAGATCATCTGGTGTCAGTGTTACATTAGCTGCTGTTATCCACTTTTTAAGAGCTTCAATAATCCTCTGTAAATACACTCTAGGATTATCATCTTCCGTAGGAGTCATAGTTTTATACTTCGCACAGTACCCACTTTCCGTGAGTCCGTATCTCTCCAATAAAGCTCTTTTCAGACCTTCATAGCTCTTAAGCTCTTCAACAGTCATATTGTTGAACACACTGACCGCTTTACTCGTAAGAAAACACCCTAAAACAAACGCTCGCTTCTCCATAGGGATGTCGTTCGCCTCCGCCTGTTTTTCGAACATTAATAGATATTCTTCGATATCATTTTTCTTTTCGTCGAAGAATGGAAGCTTCAACTTTGGGTATTTGTTGGTGTAGGAATTGCTGTGGCTGCTCTGCGTGCTTTGTGATGCTATCGCTGCGTCATGTTGACGCTGCTTATCTTCAGCATCAAGCTTCATTTGAAGCATTCTTTCTTCTGCTTCAAACTTAACTCTTTGTGCTTCTGCTTCGATCTTAGCTTTCTCCCTTTCATCTTCAAGCTTAGCTTTCTCCCTTTCAGCTTCAAGCTTAGCTTTCTCCCTTCGCTCTTCTGTCTCAAGCTTAGCTTTCTCCAAATCAGCAGCTATTTTCTTTTCCTCTAAAGCAGCAGCAGACTCTTGAGCCACTTTATCTTTTAATAAAGCAGCAATTTCCTTAGTCGAAAACCCCGCGGATTTGCACATCTCCATAAACTCGGCATTAGAAGAAGCCATTGTTATATTTGTTGTATACAAAACAAATTACAAAATATATCGTTCGCTAACTAAGTCACTTTACAACGCACGAATCACAATCCCGTTTTCTACCAAAATTTTACAAATTTGGCTCCAATTGATAACGCATGAAAACAAATTTCTAACCAGAAAATTACAAATGTATATATATATATATATATATATATATATATATATATATATATATATATATATATATATATATATATATATATATATATATATATATATATATATATATATATATATATATATATATATATATATATATATATATATACTAGTTTAAACAATCTGTAGTAAAATTTGACAAAATCTTGCGGGAAACTAGTATTCTCGGTCCAGAACCCAAAGTAGGTAAAATCGGGAACTTCCGAAAAATACTACTTTGCTTCGCTCAACTTTGTAAAATTTTACTGCCTATCTAAACGATAATAATAAATATATATATATATATATTTTTATATATATATATATATATATATATATATATATATATATATATATATATATATATATATATATATATATATATATATATATATATATATATAATAAATATATATATATAATATAATATATATATATATATATATATTTATATATGTATAATAATAATAATAATAACTGTATATATATATATATATATATATATATATATATATATATATATATATATATACATATATATATAATATATATATATATATATATATATATATATATATATATATATATATATATATATATATATATATATATATATTTATAAAAAAAAAAGCATAAAATATATAGTACTAAAATTATTCCAGTGTTTCTCTGTTTCCAAACAACAGGTATTGTTGCAATAGCAGTTTGCTATTTCACCAATACACAAAACAAAAAATGATATATGTTCAACTTCAATAAAACAAATAGTCCAAACGACTATATTGACAGTTAAAAAAAAAACACAATATCAACATATATCCCAACTGTGGATATTGGTAAGAATGCTTACACAATAACTCTGGTACAGGTCTTAGCAAAATTACGAATGAACGACCTTGAGCTCAAATATTCAATAAAATAGCAAAATGACTCTACTACAAGCAATTCATTGATAAAGAAATAATGACTGAAAGGTTATAATATAAGATCCCGAGACAGGTATACCCAATTTATAATGTAGTGCGATTGGTTAAAAGATATTAAATTATATGTCATAAACTTACTCTTCCAACGTATAAACAAATCCTTTGGCCAGGCCCCCGTGACAATCCAATCAACTAACACCTTCAATGATTCTCAAACCTGTATTGTAACAGTATCCAGGCCTCCTGTTAAATGAGTTACCGGCCTGTGCAGTATTATAATGCAATTTTATACTTAAAAACTCACCAACTTATCTCCCTGAAGACCCTTCAAGTGAAACAACGGTTTGACCGAGTTCTTTACCTTATGTGAAAACAATTCAGTCAATATTATTCCTTATCAATGAATGAACCTGTTTTATGATCAACCTTTTTGATCATGAAACCAATGTCTTTAAGACCTAGAATATTTACTACTTGAATATTTGAATAAATGAGAAAGTAAAATACGTTTGGAAACACTCAAGGAAACTACTGGAATAAATTTAAAATACTTTAATAAAAAAAAAATACGTACTGCTCTTACAAAGTAAGTTTTATATATCCATGCACATGTATTTAGATGTCCTCAGATATCCACGTACATGCGCACTGCATAATATAGAACTTCAGTACTAAATACCAACTATGTATATATATATATATATATATATATATATATATATATATATATATATATATATATATATATATATATATATATATATATATATATATATATATATATATATATATATATATATATATATATATATATATATATATATATATATATATATATATTTATATTTAAAAAAAAATAAAAAAAAAATTCTCTATCATTAAATTTATATACATTTTTTATATAAATATGCATATATATAATATACACATTTATGTTCAATAATATATATAAACAATCAAAATATAATAACAAAAATGTACAGACTGACTGATTTGACAAAAGATATTAAATATTTACTTGAAAGCTAAATGAATTTAACATTTGCAAAAGACGTCGATTTTTAAGTGTGCACAAGGTACTGCATGAACAGCTGTTACTACAATGCAAAGAGTTGCCAATTAGTATTTAAAACAAAATCTTTTTTACAAACAAAAATTGAGACTTTGACAATTAACCATATATTAAAATATTAAATATCAAACTGTTAAACGTTTTATATTTATTGGCACAATATAATATTTACGATACTTCGAAGAATAAATTTCAATAACACATAAGCTTACCTGCCAGTAATACCTAGCAACAATGTGGACACAATGCACTTTTGCAAATCCGTATTTGCAGACGACGCTTTGAAAAAACAATGCACAATACTTACAATATAAACACAATTACTTTAAAAACACAGCTTTAAACACCATTAGCTTTACAATAAAATAAACAGCAATATTTTCCACATTGAAAATTATATCACCATATTATATTTAAACACATATTACATCTACTTTGTAATAAAACATAAAAACAAGACACTTCATGGATACAAAAAATATACACACTAACAAATAATAATTGAATCGGAACATACAAGGCGTTAAGGGCAGCTAACTATATACAACTTGGATTGACAACAAATGAAAGCGAAAAGATAAAAAATATTCTCATTTTTACTATTTATATAAATCACCGTAATTTAGACTACGCTTCCTTATCCAATCACAATTTTTAAAATAGTAAATAAAATGATGTATATATTTATCAATTAATTCAGTAAGACAAACATATACCAAACATTTAGAGAGCATGAAAATTGGTATTTCTTGTAAAATCGAACTTCGTTCTCAAGAAATGACAATTTTCTTTGAAATCAAAATATAAAAAGCTAACCAAAATTGAACATCGCGCGCTCCACACCTTATAAAATTACTGAATTTATTCCATAAATATTTGTTTATATATATATAAAATAATTTACATATATATAATAAGGCGTAGTATCCTTTCAAATGCTTTAAAAATATTAATAATAATAATAATAATAATAATAATAATAATCAATATTAATAAAGCTTTTTGTCAGTAACGACCAATGATAATCCAACTTTCAAAAAATAAGTTTCAAAAGATGAGTTTTCATTGGTTGTTGTTCACTCATATAATACAAACATATTTACAATATTTTGACTGGACCTTTGCAGCGTACATCAAATATATATAACAGAAAAGAAATATTGCAATGGCAATACTTGGCCTTTACATTAAAATACATAAATGAAAGTAATGTTATATATTTCATGTACCACTGCATTACAATATATATATATATATATATATATATATATATATATATATATATATATATATATATATATATATATATATATATATATATATATAT
>JABUQX010071536.1:17500-32500 GCA_015478945.1 Trachelipus rathkii | reverse complement strand
ACAAGAAAAATAAAAAAAAAATTTATATATATATATATATATATATATATATATATATATATATATATATATATATATATATATATATATATATATATATATATATATATATATATATATATATATATATATATATATATATATATATATATATATATATATATATATATATATATATATATATATTATTCTCACGATAATATAAAATTCGCTGAAATTTTTTTATTGCCTTTCAGCTACTCTTCGATTTAAATATTGAGAAAACCATATCAACATGCTAAAGAAAATCATTAATAAATATATATTTTAAATATTTTATGCATGTTTTTATGGTTTAAAGCCATTGGTTTCTATGTGGTTTTAAACCATGGTTTAAACATCCCACCCTACGTGTAGCCTTATTAAATTTTATTTTTTTTAAGTTTCGTATCAGTATTCAATTACTTTCCCTTTATACAGTCTTAAGGACATCTGTAAATTTTTATATCAGATTTAATCCATATTATTTTATCGTATTTTCCATTTTTATGTAAAATTGGAGATTTATTCTGTTCTTATGTTGTACAGCAAAAGAATTAAATTAAATACAAGATATTAGTTTATTATAATATTCTAATCATTATTTTCCTGGTTTTTCTAAATTTTCTTTTCATTTACAAGGCTGTTGCAGTGATTGATGTTGTCATATAATCAAGAAGAAGTCTATTGTATGTTCAATAATATGGATATTACTCTATAATTTATCATAATAATCTAACCAATATTGTTGTTTCGTCTTCTATTCTGCTTTGGGCTTGTTGTCTGGATCATGCGGGATAATTCTGAGATATATTAATGGATGGGAAGTGTGGTTTTCTTTAAATCTCCTAATCAAATAACAACCAACAACATATATAACAACAATGTATATATTATAACAACAACAACAACAATATAATATAACATGTATACATATATATAATAACAACTATAATAACATAATATAACGTTATATATAAATGTATAATATTGTAATTTTTTTTTGCCATATATTATATCTATGTATAATTTTATTTGTTTAAATTACCTCTAATAATATATAATATATATAAAAACATATATTATATATATATATATATCATAATATTATATATATATACATATATATATATATATATATATATATATATATATATATATATATATATATATATATATATATATATATATATATATATATATATATATATATATATATATATATATATATATATATATATAACAGTCAAATATGCATGTCTTGTGTCTGTTTCTTTTCGGAGAAGTGTTTTTCTTCTGTTGCACTTATACCTTTCTTAAGGATCACCCAACTCTCTTCATTTTCCTTTCTTAGTTTAAAGTGATAGCATGTGTATGTTATACGTGTCTTCTTTCTTTTTGTCTGTTTCTTTTGCTTTTAATATACTGTATATGAGACCTAATTTATTAATTATATTACATATATATATATATGAGTATATATATATATATATATATATATATATATATATATATATATATATATATATATATATATATATATATATATATATATATATATATATATATATATATATATATATATATTATTACCATCTCCATGTAGGGCTTTCGCCCTGTCAGTTGGACCAGCATTTTCTTCCTTCTGGCCCAGAAACTCTTGATCCTAGAGCACTTTAGAAAAACGTTTCTCGGCGCAATGGTTTCTGATGCCAGTCCTTGAGTTATACACTCAGGTAGGGTTTCACCCTTTCGGTGGAACTAGCATCTTCTTCCATTTAGCCTCGAAAATCGTTCTCTTAGAGCTCTTCAGAAGATCGTGCCTCTAGGCCATAAGATTCCAATGCTGGTCCAGGAGTACTGCAAGCATAAAAGTAAAGGACCGGGTTGCTAGCCCTGTCGCCCCTGAACTATGCGAAGAAAGAAAGTCTTCATATGTCCTGACTGTCGCGAATATCCATTCTTCTTATATTAGACATTTCAAGACTCCACCAGATACTGCAGATTTTAACTATACTTTAATATATATATATATATATATATATATATATATATATATATATATATATATATATATATATATATATATATATATATATATATATATATATATATATATATATATATATATATATATATATATATATATATGTATATATATATATATATATTCCATTTCTTCCATACTTTGGTTTTCTGAAAGCCTTTTTGTCAAAGTTGTTCAAACACTGTTTACGATTTGGAGTGTGTTTCCTTAGTTACCGTCAAGATGCCACTCTTCGAGTATCAATTTCATTTTGAGATATAAAAAAGTCACATGGTTCAAAATCTAACGAAAAAAAGAGCGGGGGATAACCGTCCTTGATGGCCGCAACCAAATTATTGAGTTTTGAAAATGGAATATTATTTGAGCTTTGTCGTGGTGAAAACCGTTCCGGTTGTACAAATGTTCAATTATTTGCGACAAGCGTCGTTTCTCATCTATCTGACTTGGGAATGAGAGAATTTCTGAACTTTGATCATTGGTGTTGATCGATACCATTAATATGCTCTTTGATGAAGTCTTCAATTACCTTTTATATCTCCCTTTCGGTATTCTTGAATGTTGGTTCTTTCACTACAGAAACTGCTGCTTTATCTTCGGGTCTTAGTCATAAACTAACCTTATTCCTCTAAGTACCCTTGAATTGGAGGTTGAGTTATCATTGGCTTATTAATTTATATCTTGATATCTAGCAGATATAAAAATGTTGCTATCTTATTGATAATTCTAATTCATGGCGAAATCGCAAAAAAAAAAAAAAAAAAAAAGACACGATAATAATAAAAATCTGCTTGGAATCCATAAGCTCCAGAGAGCTCCACACATGAGAGCAAGTTTTAAATTTATTCAAAATGGCCTACTCTGTGAATACTGACAGTGCCAGCCCATATCTTTCATTGCTGGTCAATCTGTTTACATATTACATTAATAATAGCAGAGGAAAAAATATGCACCTTTAAAGATAAAAAAGTAGAAGCGTGAATCTAAAAAAATTATCATATCTGCTATTTGTTGATGTTAGTGGCAAATATATTACTTGATAAAATATAAGTGAAAAGAGTGAATCAGAGAAAATTATATGTAATAAGGGTATTTCATCACCCATATGAATGACTAACAGAAAAGGTCAGGATCTGATTAACGGTCGATATTTTTTGCTTGTTTCTTTCTATTCAATAAAAAAGAACACTGAACATTACTACTGTATATAATCTGTTATATAATCTATTTAAAAAGAAGTTTTTAATTTTTTGAAAAACAACTTTTTAACAAATAAATTAGTCAGAATTAGCATCAAGTTCGGTTTTTAATTTTCGAAGATAAGTCTTACTTTTTCCTTTGGCTATATTGAAATATAAAGATTAAAATTTTTTAATCCACAATACCTGGACTGCATTGCTGGATTTATTTGCCACATCACCAGCAAAAGCTTTGGCGAATTGAGCATAATAACTATTATTTCTTCCTTGGTCATAATCCCATGCTCCTTTGTAGTAAGCTAAACGCCCTAATTCAACATCCATGGCCATTTCAGCAATCATAAATGAAACGGCCTGAAATGTGAGAAAAAAAGTTGAATTTGTTTTTGTTTACAGCAACAAACTGTTCTGGATTTTGTTAATTTGAAACGTAAATTTTTTGATTATGTTTCTAAACAAAAGAATTTAATTTAATTTTTAGAGAATATCTCAAATAAAAATCTCACTTGATGATTTATAATAGGTTGTCAAAGTCTTTCTTTCAAGGGCATATTTTGTCGCTTCGTCTAATGCTCTTTGGCAGACGCACCAACTGCTACGAAGATTACCTGCGGCCGTGGATGCGTGAAATTAAAACAACTCCTTTGTAATTTTAAAACCAGCACCTTCACTAACGTTGCAATATATATATATATATATATATATATATATATATAATATATATATATATATATATATATATATATATATATATATATATATATATATATAACTATATCTTTCTATATATATATATATATAATATTGTGTGCGTATTAATATGTTTGTGTTTATTATTAGTATGCCCAAGGTTTTCATAATTATCAGCACCTCCTTCATCTGTCGAGAGAGAGAGAGAGAGAGAGATGAGAGAGAGAGAGATTTTTTTGAGAGAGAGAGAGAGAGAGAACACTTTTAAGTTTAAGCCTTTTAATTAAAGGTTTAACATTAAAAGTACCATATTGTTCAAATGAAACACATACCTAGTTAGACATTCTCCTTAGAACTCTACATCTTCGAAAGTTATTCCTCTTGAATCCCCTACTCTCAGACCCATCATAATTTCCTTTCGTCCTGGAATCACTCCTTTAAAAAATCTCTATCGACAAGGAATCCAGTGAATGCTTTTGATAGGGTGCTGTTAGATCTGGACTGAAATCATTATAATTGTTTATATAAAAGAAATATAAGATATTGAATGGTACCTTCTGCAACCAGAAATAATGGATTTAACAGTCCAGAATAGAGTACCAAACAATTTTATAAATGGAATCTTTTCAAGAAAATATTACAAATATCTTTCAATAAGGGTTAGCAAAATTATTTTTTGGAGTCTCCGTAAGAGAGCCGAGTCCTTACCCCTCACTCTGGAGGGGTAATGCCCGCTTACACCCCCTTCGGGGGTGACCCCCCAAATGGGACTTCACACCCTTTCAAGGGGTGAACCCCCATGGGGTTTCTCTCGGAGGAAGATGTATTCCTTTAGGTACTTTATTAAATAGTGAAAATTAATTTTAGTATCCTTTGTAGAATGATTGAAGGAGAAGACCTTGGGGTAACACAGTTGGGTTAACCGTAGTATTGCTAGGTATGATAGTTTGTTTGGGGTGTGCAAGCCTTCTTCGAAAGGGAATAACCAGAGTTATGTACTAAGTTGGCAGGAGTACGATAATATGTTTAAGTTAAATTTGCTATTTAACATAAATGAAAATGTATATGTGAAAAATTATAGGATAAGGTATGATGATTTTATTGATGGAAGATTTTATGAAATTTATTGTTGTTTTGTCGAGGTAGGAAGAAAGTTTGATAGGGTGTACGAGACATCTTTGAAGGAAATGATCAGAGTTATGTACTACTTTGACATGAGTACGTAACTTTGCTTAAGTTAAATTTGTTATTTAACGTAAATGAAAAATGTAAATGTGAAAAATATCGTGTCTTTGATAGGTTGGACACTTTGTTAATTTGATAATATTGAATGGTAACTTTTGAAAGCCAGAAATAATGGATTTAACAGTCATTTATTCGTAGATCAGGGTATTTAGATCTGTTAGGTTAAACTAGCTTTGTTAGAAAATGATAAATTTTGTAAGATATTACTGTGTAGCTAGTGATGATGTGTTAGAAACGTGGGCTTAGGTTAAGTTTTTACTGTGTAATGTTAGATTTGGTAGAGAATTTTGTTAATGTCTGCATTTATTCATAGTTCAAAATGATGTTATATTTGATATGCAAGACACTTTGATGAAGGTAGCATCAATTCATAGTTCAAGATGTTGGTATCTTTGATAGGTTGGACACTTTGTTAAGGGTTTTTGTTAGATAATACTGCTTTAGCTGATGGTGAAATAATAGAAAAAGTAGGGATAGGTTGAGTTTTGCTGTGTAATGATTGGATAGGTTGAGAACTTATTCATAGTTCCAAATGTTAATGTCTTATTCATAGTTCCAAATGTTAGTGTCTATGGTAGGTTATAACACTTTGTAAATGTTAGATATGTTGGTAATGTTCAGTCTTGGTAGGTTATGACGAATAAAGGTTTACATGTTAAGTTACTTTGTTACGTTGGGAATGTATTTTATGTTAACAGTAATGATTTGTTAGGTACTTGAGAGACATTGGTAATTATTCATAAATTCATATGGTAGATAAGATCTGCCAAGTTGCGTTATTAGGTTAGATAGGATCTTGGTATCTTATTTTGGATATATAATGACATATCCTTGTTCGTGATAGCATTTTATTCTAATCTAGTGAAATTAGAGAATAGCGGTTGTACCGGTGATTTGGCAACATCGCTTTGTTTTTAAAGTAAAACTTATGAAATAACTTTGGTGGTCAGTGTGATAGTTATGTAAAGCTGTGCTAAATTTTTGCTAAGTTTTGTTAAATAATACTATAATTATGTAAAATTAACATTGACTTGTTAAAAAAATGCTGGAAAAGTGGAAATATATAGTATCATTTCGGATAAACATAGCACAAAATGAGTTCTTTATATACTAACCAGCGAATATATGCTAACATAACAATGTTTTCACATTAATAAAGCTAACATAGCATCATATGAACTAAGAAAATAATGTATAACGACAAACTTAACACAACTTACTCACTAATAAACAGTTAACATTAACAAAGTTCCACACTTAACAACAGTAAAGTAACTAACATTGCATACAAAACGTAACCTATTCATACTTTTTCCAAGCATATCTCTAACATATTAACGTTAATTTTACATTGACACAGTAATATTTAACAAACATTTATCATAACCATGTCTAATTATCATACAGACCAGCGAATAACTGTAAACATAACAAAGTTTTATCCAAACATAACATAAAAATAAGTTCTTTGAATAAAATATCATAGTAAATTGTAATAGTTTACTGATTTTAAAGCAGTAAATCAGTAAATCAGTAAATCAAACCATCAATCCCTCCCCACCCTTCCACCATGACCTTTTGATCTATTGATCTATTGATTCATGTCATATTTCGAGTATCATTTCGACTAAACATAACACAAAAATAAGTTTTTTATATACTAACCATCGAATATATGCTAACGTAACAAAGTTTTACATTAATAAAGCTAACATAACATAACCTGAACTAAGAATATAATGTACAACGACAAACCTAACACACCATACGTACGAATAAACTACTAACATTAACAAACTTCCGCACTTAACAACAGTAAAGTACCTAACACTTCGTACAAAACGTAACCTATTCCCACTTTTTTTCAAGCATATCTCTAACATATCAATGTTAATTTTACATTAACATCGTAATATTTAACAAAAATTTAGCATAACCCTGCCTAATCATCATACTGACAGCGAATATAATGCTAACGATCCGAATTTTTTACATCAACTTCGTAATATTTTAACAAAAATTCATCATAACCTCGCCTAAATATCAATCCCCAAAGAATAATTTCAAAGACAACAAAGTTTTAACCAACCATAACATAAAAATAACAAAATTTTATCCTGACATAACATAAAAATAAGTTCTTTGAATAAAATATCACAGTAAAGCGTTATAGTTTACTGATTTTAAAGCAGTAAATCAGTAAATCAAACCATCCACCCCAGCAGTCCCCTACCCACCAATTCGCCTATGATCTATTGAACTATTGATCCAAGTCATATTTCAATTATCATTTTGGATAAACTTATAACATAAAAATAGGATTATTTATATGCTGACCTACGAATATATGATTACGCAACAAATTTACAATAATAAAGCTAACATATCATAACCTGAACTAAGAATATAATGTACAAATGCAAACCTAACATACTTCGCGTATGAATAATCCGCTAACATCCTGAAAATTCCCTACATATCAAATGTAAAGTAGCTAACAGGTCATACAATACTCTACATGTTCCCACTTTTTCCCGCATATCAGCAACAGGTAAAAACGTATTATCTAACAAAATCCCTTAAAAAGTGACCAATCTATCAAAGATACCTGCATCTTGAACTATGAATTGAGACTATCTTCATCAAAGTGTCACTAGTCTCGGGTATAACATCATTTGAACTATGAATAAGCGTATACATTAGCAAAATTCTCGGGCGAACCTAACATTACTCAACAAAATCTTAACCTAGGCTCACGTTTCTAACACATCATTGTCAGTTAACATAGTAATATCTTACAAAACTCATCAATTCTCTAACAAATCAGTGTTAATTTTACACAGTCATAGTGATATTTAACATAACGTACCTAACTTACGAATAAACAGCTTTCATTAACCAAGAGTATCTAAAACAACACATCACCTCCCGAGAGAAAACCCAAGGGGATGAGCCCCTTGAAAGGGTGTGAATACTGAGAGGGGGGATCACCCCTAATGGGCGTAAGCGGGTTTATGGCCTCAGCCCTTCGGTATGTTAACTGACGATGATCTGTTAGAGAAACGTGAGCTGGTTAGGGTGCACAGGCTGAAATATGTGGGACTAAACCCAACATTTGCTATCTCTCGTTCAAAATGATGTTGCTACCCGGACAGTGTTACTGATGAAAACTCAGTCGCGCACCAGCTCAGATGCGGGTATCTGGCGATGATCAATTCCAAGGGTTTTTGTTCCCATTTTTATCTGTTTGCTGACAATACGAAAAAGGCAATGTGTGACCTGATGCTACGCATTGTCGCGCAGGGATTTTAGGAGATGTTAACGGGTCATACGCGAAGATATCATTGGTTTCACTATGATATGCAAGTTCAGGACCTGTCTGTGCCAGCTTGACAACTGCTAAGAACTTTGCTGCAAATCTATTCGTAGGTCATGCTACTAAGCAACATTTTACATGTTATGATCAAAATATTTTTGGCTCTGGATCAATGGTTCAATAGATCATAGGCAGCCCAGTGGTGGGAGGCTCTTTGGAGGTGAATGAGTTTGTTTACTGTTTACTGCTTTTAAATCGGTAAACTATAACACCCCACTGTGATGACACATTCAAAAGAACTTTGTTATGTTATGTCGAGATAAATTTGATTGGCTTTATTGGTTTAAGAAGCTTTGTTGCTCTTTACAGTATTCGTTGGGGTTATAATCTATTTAGGCGAGGTTGCGACAATTTTGTTAAAATCGCCGCAGTCGATATAAAATCGGATCATTAACGTACTATTCGCTAATCATGTGTTCGAACAAGGTAGCTCGATTTGCTAAATTTTGTTAATATACGATGTTAATACCAAATTAACGATGATATGTTGCTCTTGAAAGCAAGTGAAGGTAGGTTGGCACAATGTTGGAAGTACTTTACTGACCCGTAGATGCGAAAGTTGTTAGTATTTATTCATGTTGTGATGGAACCAGCACGACCCATTCTTTTGGTTCAGGTATCTTTTATTAATGAAAAAGAAACGTTTTGACCATATATTCAATGATTGTATATAAAAAACTTATTTTGTGTTATGTTTAGTCAGTACTCAGAAGTATGACATGGCTCCAATAGATCAATGAACAGGTCATGGTGAATTTGGAGAAGAGGTTGATGCGATTTGTTTGCTGTTTACTGCTAGAAATATCTGTGAAGCTGTACAATTTACTATATTTATTCATAGAACTTGTTTTATGTTGATAAGGCTTTGTTTATGTTTGATTATCTGTATGATAATTAACATGGTTATATTAAATCGTTGATCATCTTTATCGTCAAAATTAACGTTAACTATGGGGCAAATTATCTTAGGCGTATGAATAGGTTACGTTTTGGCCGAAGTGTTATGTACGTTGTTAAGTGTGGAACACGTTATGTTAACTGTTTATTAGTGCGTAAGTGTGTTGGGAACATAGTTGCCTAACAGTTCATATGATATTATTTGCTTTATTAATGTGAAAACATTGATATGTTAGCATATATTCGCACAGTTGGTATGAAAATGTTTTATATCCGAAATGATACTCAAAAATGCGACGTAAATCAATAGCGTTGATGTAAGGTAACGGCGATGTGTTAGAAACGATACGAGCCTAGGATAAGATTTTGTACGCTGTGCTAGGTACTTTAGTGTTGTTAAGTATGGAACTTTGTTAATGTTAGTAGTTTATTCGTGCGTAAGGTGTGTTAGGTTTTGTCATTGTGCATTATATTCTTAGTTCTGGTAATGCTATGTTAGCTTTATTAATGTGAAAACAATGTTACGTTAGCATATATTCGTTGGTTAGTATATAAAGAACTTATTTTTGTACTATGTTTAACCGAAATGGTACTCGATATGTGACCTGAATCATTAGATCGAAAGATCAAAAGGACATGGACAGGATGGGTAGGGAGGGGCAGGGAGGGGATGGGTGGTTTGATTTACTGATTTACTGCTTTAAATTCGGTAAATTAACTTTACCATGATATTTTATTCATGGAACTTATTTTTATGTTATGTTTGGATAAAACTTTGTTATTTTTATATGTTTGGATAAAAACTTTGTTATGTTTGCAACTATTTGCTGGGGATTATGATATTTAGGTAAGGCTATGATAAATTTTTGTTAAATATTACTATGATAATGTAAAAAACTTTGTTACGTTAGCATATAGTCGTTGGTCTGTATGATAATCGGACAAGGTTATGATACATTTTTGCTAAATGTTACTGTGTCAGTGTAAGATTAACGTTAATATGTTAGAGATATGCTTGAAAAAGTATGAATAGGTTACGTTTTGCATGCAATGTTAGTTACTTTACTGATGTTAAGTGCGGAACTTTGTTAATGTTAACAGTTTATTCGTGTGTAAGTTGTGTTAGATTTGTCGTTATACATTATTTTCTTAGTTTATGTTACGCTGTGTTAGCTTTATTGATGTGGAAACTTTATTACGTTAGAGTATATTCGTTGATCAGTATGATAATCGGACAAGGTTATGATACATTTTGCTAAATGTTACTGTGTCAGTGTAAGATTAATATGTTAGAGATATGTTTGAAAAAAGTAAGAATAGGTTACGTTTTGCATACCATGTTAGTTACTTTACTGGTGTTAAGTGTGGAACTTTGTTAATGTTGACTGCTTATTCGTGCATAAGGTATGTCAGGTTTGTCGTTGTACATTATAATCGTAGTTCAGTTGATGCTATGTTTGCTTTATTGATGTGAAAACTTTGTTACGTTAGAGTATACTCATTGATCTGTATGATAATTACACACGGTTGTGATAAATTTTTGTTAAATGTTACTATGTTAATGTAAAAATATTAGTGATATGTTAGAAAAAGTATAAGTAGATTACGTCTTTGTATGCTATGTTAGTTACTTTACTGTTGTTAAGTGTGGAACTTTGTTAACGTTAACAGTTTATTCATGTTTAAGGCGTGTCAGGTTTGTCGTTGTGTATTATATTCATAGTTCAGATGATGCTAAGTAAGCTTTATTAATGTGAAAACTTTGTTACGTTAGCATATATTCGCTGATCAGTGTATAAAGAATTTGTTTTTATGTTATGTTTATCCGAAATGATATCAATAGATCAATAGATCAATAGATCAATAGATCACAACTGGACAGGAGGGTGGCTGGATGGTAGTTGGATGGCGGTTTGATTTACTGATTTACTGCTTTAGGGTATGTAAAACATGACAATTTTAGTAAAAAATTTGACTTGAATCAATAGATCAATAGATCAATAGATCAATAGATCAATAGATCAATAGATCAATAGATCAATAGATGATAGAAGGGCTGCGGAGGGCAGTTTGATTTACTGATTTACTGATTTACTGCTTTAGGGTATGTAAAAATGCAAAATTTGTAAGTTATAAACATAAAAGAATAAGTTTTTAATTTTTTTTTTTTTTTTTTAAATTTTTAAAAAAAATTATTTTTATTTTTTATTTTTTTTTTATTTTTTTTTATTTTATTTATTTTTATTTATTATTTTTTTTTTTTTTTTTTATTTTTAAATTTTTTTGTTGATGGTTCTGAAACCAATATTTTCGAAATCTACAGACCCAATAACCTATATAAAGACATCAACATTGTTGTTATACGAATGTTTATTAACTCAGCACCGCACCGGTTCCAGCACCGGTGCCACTACCAACTCTGAATCCTTCTCAGACTCCTCCTCATTCCTCATTCTTCTTCCTTCCTCCTTCTTCTTCTTCTTCTTCTTCTTCTTCTTCTTCTTCTTCTTCTTGTTCTTCTTCTTCTTGTTCTTCTTCTTCTTGTTCTTCTTCTTGTTCTTCTTCTTCTTCTTCTTCTTCTTCTTCTTCTTCTTCTTCTTCTTCTTCTTCTTCTTCTTCTTCTTCTTCTTCTTCTTCTTCTTCTTCTTCTTCTTCTTCTTCTTCTTCTTCTTCTTCTGTTTTGCATTTCATGCATTTCTTCTTTTTTTTTCAGGCTGAGACCCCTCTCCGGGGGGTCTCTGGACTCCTAAACCGAATCCGACTCCAACTCCGTCTCCGTCTCCGTCTCCGACTCCTGCGCCTCTACCCAGTCTCCAAATTTCAGCCTTCTACGATTATTTTAATTTTTTAGGGGGGCTACATCCCCCCATACGGATGGACGAGATTACGTCATCATATAGCTCACATCCAAATTTTAGCCCGATACGTTAAGCCTAACATGGTTTTCAGGGCTAATTTGACCTTGGCGCTAAGGGGGCAGCACTCCCTTAGGGGTGACCTACGGTCACCAAAACTTACCTGTGATCAGTTTAACTCATCAATAGCCCATATACCAAGTTTTAGGTCGATACCTCTATTCCTTCGTAGCAAAATCGGTGGGCGCTCAACTAGACCTAATGCTACAACGATTAATCGTATGTTAATTATAGTAATTATTTTCTTTCGATTATATTTTTCAATATAAAAAGCCAACCAGAGCAGGTAGAAAGACGATTTAAACATCAATATAAGGGTAATCGATTACGATAAATCGATTGGAACCATTAAAAATGATCTACCGATCATTTAAAATCTTCCAGGAACCAAAAAGCACCCTCTGGGGGGCTCCGCCCCCCTTTAGGGGGGCTAAACCTCCAAAAACGGTCTTCCAGACCTTAAATTCGGTCTCACCGACCTTAAAAACCATAACTTTGACGTATCAAACGTCAAAATCTAATGAAATGATGGAAATTTCCAAGTCAGCTGCCGACATGACTGGAATTTCCAAAAACCTTCCAAAATGGTTTTCAAGTCTTTGCCTTCGATGTGCAGGGCTGCCAATGGGAAAAATCCCCAAAATCCTCCGGAGTTGGGGATCTTGACCTGAATTATGGACAAAACGCTAAAAAAGTAGCTAAAAATGCTAAAAAGTGTCAAAAATGCTAAAAAAATGTCAAATTTAACGGATTAGGTTGCCAGATTTAGCGACAAATCTGGCAAAACGTTAAAAAAGTAGCAAAATTCCTAAAAAAAATTGTAAAAATTAGTAAAAAAGTACCAAAAATGCACAAAATTAACGGATTAGGGTGCCAGATTTAGCGACAAATCTGGCAGTTGTCAGTTTAGCGGTAGTTGTGCACCCTATACTACTAATGTTATTTATGAAATATATATATATATATATATATATATATATAACTATTATATATATATATATATATATATATATATATATATATATATATATATATATATATATATATATATATATATATATATATATATATATATATATATATATATATATATATATATATATATATATATATATATATATATCACCCACCTTCTCTCCCAAAGACTGGGGTAAGGTGCATAACATGTACCGGAAACAGAAAAGTAGTAGAAGAATATGACATAAGTCGAAAAGAAAGCCCAGCCTTATTGCCTTATACCTTTTAGTGAGAACTCCTCCCAGCAAGAAAATTCACCGTAGAGCTTCATGGGACCACGACGGACCCTCACTATGGCATCTCGTCGATGTGGAGTTCATACCTTGTCCCAGGTGGGTCACAACCATACCACCTCACAAAATCCCGTCTTTCAATCCTATTATGTACCTTTCTTCACGCCTCTGCCAAAACTCATATTTTACTCCTCTAGTCATTCCGTTACTGATTCAATCCACTTTTTCTTCGGTCTCCCATCAGGTCAATTCCCAGCACACTCAACTATACATCCGTTTAACCAACAGACTACCATCCAGCCTTACATGGCCAAACGATCTCAACGTACTTTCATTTATTCTCTCATTTACCCCTTTCTTCACATCTAGGGCTGTGGAGTCGGTTCAAAATTTTCCGACTCTGACTCCGACTCCACCCTCTTCAAAATTACCGACTCCGACTCCACCCTCTGGAAAATTATATATATGAAAAATTATATATATATATATATATATATATATATATATATATATATATATATATATATATATATATATATATATATATATATATATATATATATATATATATATATATATATATATATATATATATATATATATATATATATATATGAGGGTATGTTGTTACCTGTGCTAATGTATAGTAGTGAAACTATCGTCTGGAATAAGAGGTATAGATCTAAAGTACAATGTGTTCAGATGGACAATCTTAGGGGAGTGCTATTTGTGAGGAGCATTGATAAAATAAGGAATGAACGTATTAGACAGTTCTGTGGTGTGAAGAAAGGGGTAAATGAGAGAACAAGTGAAAGTAGGTTGAGATGGTTTGGTCATGTGAAAAGGATGGATGATAGTCGGCTGGATAAGCTAATGTATGGTGGTGAGTATGCTGGGAATCGACCGGCTGGGAGGCCGAGGAAAAAGTGGATTGAGTCGGTAAAAGAATGTGAGTTTGGCAGAGGCGAGAAGAAATGTACATAATAGTAGTGAATGGCGGGGTTTTGTGAAGGGGTATGGTTGTGGCCCACCTGGGCCAATTAATGAACCCTACATTGACGAGATGCCATAGTGAGGGTCTGTCGTGGTTCAGTGAATCTCTAGGGTGGATTTTCTGATTGCGACGAGTTCTCACTAAAAGGAATGACTGAGCTTTCTTTTCGACTTTAGTCATATTCTTCTACTACTTTTCTGTTTCCAGTGCATGCTACGAACCTTACTCCCAGTCTTGGGGAGAGAAGTTGGGTGATATATTTATATATATATATATATATATATATATATATATATATATATATATATATATATATATATATATATATATATATATATATATATATATATATATATATATATATATGCCGTC
>JABUQX010071536.1:0-12500 GCA_015478945.1 Trachelipus rathkii | reverse complement strand
TATATATATATTATTAGTTGTCGCTCGTGCGGTGAGGTTGTCGAATGCTTGGTCTCCAATGTGTATTTTGACCGTGTTTGTTTAAATTTATTTTAGTTTTCACTCATTTTAATTTTAATGTGCCCTAGTGTTGTTTTAATGTTCATTTCTTACATTGTTTTACGTATTTACCGCCTTTATATAATTAATTAAATGAGAATTTACACCGAAAATTTTGCCATGTTGAAACTTTAAGCTAAGTTTGGTTTTATTTTTTTTTACTTTCTCTTTTTAAACGATAATAGCTATAAGAATAGGATTTTTAGTTTATTTACCCTTTTTATTAATATAAAGTTTTAAATTTAAATTTTATGGTTTTAATGCAGGCTTTAACCACGTTAGGGTGCATTTATATTTAGCTTATGTTTTAACATTTGTTTAATTTATTTTGTTTGTCTGAGTGTGTGTAGGTGTATGTGTATAGATTTAATGTGTTTTAGTTTAGTATGTAGATTGTGTAGTTTAACTTTTTAGATTTTTAATTTTCTGTAAATACGTTTTTAGCGTTTTAAAATTTCCTAAAGTTTTATTATACAAAATTTGATTTATAATTAATTTTAGAATATAAACTTTTTAATTTAGGTTTTAGGTGTATGATCATTTTTATCACGATTTCTCGTTTTATTTTTCTGTCTGTCTTTGGCTTTTGTTTTTATTTGTTGTGTGCATGCGTATGTGTGATGGCAGATTTGCGTAGATGCGGGCTTTCTATTGACTTCACCAACATCCGCGGCTTAAGCTCTAACTCTGCTTCCGTGGAACACCACCTTTCTAACTCTAACCCTAATCTTTTGCTCTTGTCTGAGACTCAGATGGCTAAAAATTCATCCTCTAACTCGTTTAATGTATCCAACTACAACTTATTTCATAATTTCCGTCTAAAGGGTAAAGTATGTGCCTACGTAATTTTTCAAACACTCCTGTAACACTCGTGAATCTCGAATCTCCTAATTTCGATGTTCTATGGCTTAAAATCTTTCTCCCTTCTACTACAATAATCTTGTGCTTCTGCTACTGCTCTCCCAACAGAACAGATTTTCACGCCTTTTTTGAATATCTTACTACTTCTCACGAGACTGTTATATCTTCTCATCCAAATACTGAGGTCCTCTATTTAGGGGATTTCAATGTACACAACACTGAATGGTTGGGGTCCTCTCATACTGATTTAGGTGGGGAGGAGGCCGAATCATTCAGCATTCTCAACGATCTGGAGCAGCTAATTAAAGAACCCACACACATTCCGGATCGTCTAACCAATTCTTGAACACACTTGACCTATGTTTCACCACTAGTCCTTCTCTCTTAAAATACACCACTTTCGCTCCTATCGGTAAATCGTACCACAACCTAATATCTCTTAATTTTAATACTTTCTCTCCAATAGCTCCATCCTGCCCTACTCGTTTTTTCTGGCACTTTGATCTACGCTAACTATTAGAGGGACTGCTTTGTGCTCTGAGGTGACGCTTCGACTTCTGCCGATAAGGTGGGAGTTGTAATCGTTGATGGGATGAGCAGGTTCATTCCTTCTTCGACTAAATCTTTCTTTCCTCATAATCCATAGTTCGATCGTGCTTGTTCTCTGGCCATTCAGGCTAGAGACAGTGCGTATCGAGTGGAAAAATTCTCGTTCTCCTATCACTCTTGCTAATTTTCATTCTGCTAGAAATCTTTGCAGGGATACTCTTCGACGAGCAAAGCGGGCTTTCATCAAACGAAAGTGCGCTATCCTCCTTGGTTCTCCTACTGACAAATCTTTCTGGCCTCTTGCCAAAAACATCTCTAACAACTTCTGTAAATCTGTCTTTCCTCCTCTTATTCGCTCTGATGGTTCTGTTGCTAATTCTCCAACTGAAAAGGCCAATCTCTTCGGCCTCTATTTTCCCCTCTAACTCAACCCTGGACGATTCTAGCATTCCTCATCCTCCTCCTTCTCCTCTCAGGTGTCCTATGCCTTTGCCTGTGATTACATTCGATCGGGTATATGGGCTCCTGAAATCTACGAATGTTAGGAAGGCGGGTGGCCCGGATGGCATTCCTCTCCAGTATTTTTGAGGGAGTGTGCTTCCGTGCTATCTCCGCCCTCGTTCAACTATATTCTCTATGTCTCAATACTAACACTTTCCCTCAGTGTTGGAAGCACGCACATGTCCAACCTATTACGAAAAAAGGAAGCCGCTCTGATCCTTCCAACTATCGCCCTATAGCTCTTATTGTATTCTATCTAAGATCTTTGAAACTCTTCTCAACTCTCATTTCTTAGATCATCTGGATCTCATTCACTTCTTTCCGATCTCCAGTACGGCTTTCGGCGCTCGAAGTCTACTGGTGATATACTTTCTATCTTACTGATTTATGGTTTTCCGCCCTTAGGAACCACGGGAGACTTGCGTGGTGGCGCTTGACATATCCAAAGCATTTGACCGGGTATGGCACGCGTCACTGCTCTCCAAGCTCCCCTCCTTTGGGTTTCCTCCTCCTTCTCTTTGCTTACTTATGTCTAGTTTTCTTTCAAATCGCTCAATATCGGCTGTTGTTGATGGGGCGACTTCTTCTTCCTTTTCTGTCAATAGTGGTGTTCCTCAGGGTTCTGTCTTATCTCCTGCTTTATTCCTACTTTTCATTAATGATCTTCTCACCTGCACATCTAACTCTATTCACTCATATGCCGATGACTCGACCCTTCATTCTTCAACTCATTTCAATTCTGCTCCTTCTTTTACTTCTAGAATTGCCTCTGGTCTTAATCTTTCCGATTCTATTCTCACTGATCTGGATAGAATTTCCGGGTGGGGTCGTCTGAACCTTGTGAAATTCAATTCTTTAAAAACTCAATTCTACAAATCTCGCTCTCTAAGACACCTTCCAACTTTCTATCTCTTTCGACGGTTCTCTCGTCTCTCCTGTTGACAATATAAACATCCTTGGCCTTAACATAAACAAAAAAATGTCTTGGAAACCTCACATCACAACGGTTGCTAGGGCGGCCTCAAAGAAACTGGGAGTTCTGTTTAGACTGCGAGACTTTTTCTCCTCTTCTCAGTTGCTCCAGCTATACAAGGGTCTCATCCGCCCATGTATGGAGTACTGCTTTCATGTCTGGGGGGGCTCTGGTTTCACCCGGCTTTTGGATAGGGTCAAGTCAAAGGACAAAAGGCTTATAAACTGTTCTGTACTTTCCACTTCACTTGACCCTCTATCTTTGCGGCGCGATGTTGGTGCTTTATCTCTTTTCTATAGATACCGCAGCGGCAGGTGCTCGAGCGCGCTCACTCGCGTACCCCCACCTTTACGTCGCCCTCGTAGAGCTACTAGAGGTGCTGTGTCTGCACATGAGTTTTGTGTTGATGTGGGAACTCAGGCTAGTTCGCTGCGGTGCTTACTTCTCCTGCACATCTTTACTGCTGAATTTTCTTCCATTTCACTGTTCCTGCCGAATTCGATCTCCCATACTTAAAAGCTTGAGTCTGTGCTCATCTGCGTAATTTGAATTTAGTTGTTGACTTCTGAGGAGTGTAACACCCCTCCTTGAATAGAAGGCTCTGCCCGTGAGTGGTAGTGACAACTGTAAATATATATATATATATATATATATATATATATATATATATATATATATATATATATATATATATATATATATATATATATATATATACATATATATATATATATATATATATATATATATATATATATAATATATATATATATATATATATATATATATATATATATATATATATATATATATATATATATATATATATATATATATATATATTATCGGCAAATAACATAATAGACTTTAACCGAGTTGCTTTGTGCGTCATTTTCTTGTTCAGCATAGTGATTAAATAACGATAATGTTTACTTTTCGTCTGATTGGTCCTAAATAATCTCATTAGATTTGCATTGATTTATGTAAAGTTTCTTCTTCAGCTAGAAATGGATCCTTGTGTTGTTCACATGATGTATCTCCCGAAAGCCCAAGCTTGAATCTGAATTTATCGCTCATAGCATACTCCTCTACATAATACTCATGGATCACAGGACCCCCTAATAACTAAAAGAACTAAGAACCTAATTCAAATATAACCCAACCCCACAAACCACAGCCCTCAATATACAAACACAATACCTACACTACTCTACCCAAGGTATCCAAAAACAACCCACACCCAAATAATCCATCACAACTAACAACCCTCCACACAAGCCCCTGAGAGAAATAAGAAAAGCACTGCCCAAACAACTAATACCCGGTCGATGATATATATATATATACGGTATATATATTTATACTATATATTTATATATATAGTATAGTATAGATTTTTACTTATAGAGTATATATATATATCTATATAGAGTAGATAACACTAACACCACAGACGACAATGACTAATACAATACCACCCTCACGACACTCACACCTCAGTAATACAATACCCTCGACACACAGCAAACCAAGAACCTCATAAACGTGATATCTTTAAAACCAACCAAAAATTATCTCTCAAACCTCTTAGCAAAGTTAAAACAGCTATAAACTGCTTTTAGGAGAACATCTGAACCCATCACATAACCTACCTAAATATACACCCAACCACGGCACAATACACACTAACCTAACACTAAACTATATTAATACCCTAATACCTAAATATACCGCCACGCATAGATCTGAAATACAGCTAACCTTCACTAACCACTAATCTACTAGCTCAACAAATGAACGTGCAAGAGTAATCACCGAGAGATATATATATATAATACCTATATAAATATTATATATATATAATATATACTTGCACATTGGTGGAGGAAATTTTCTTCATGTAACATATACTTCTTGGGATATTATATATCATATATATAGAGATATACTCAGATATATCTACTATATGCTGCAGATACTATGATATATATATATATATAAAATATATTCACTATTATACTATTTAGTACGATTAATAGCTTATCATAATTATACTATAGTTAGGGTCTATTATATATATATATGAGAGTAATACTATACTAACAGAGATGATATATAGAGTATACACTGCGGTATTGAGCACGATATGAAGATTTTTATTACAATGAAAACGAATATATTTTGTGAGAAGAGAGATTATATGAGAGATGACTATCGACATTATAGAGGAGGATATATAGTAGATAGAGATATAGAGTGAGAGAAAGAATGTGTAATATTTTAATATTTACTTATTTATCTCAGTATTATAATACAAATCTATAGTAATCAATCACATCAAATAATATATTACTATATATATAAATCTATCACATAATTGAGTTCAATAATATATTCTAATCATCACCATATACTGCACAGTTTACACTATCTAATTTTAATTTACATGAACACTTATTATTGGAATACATTTAATATATCATACATATAAATATATATAAATATATATATATATAATAATAATATATATATATAATATATATATACTATTATATAATGATATATATATATATATTAATATCATAATCATATATATATAATATACTACTATAATATATTATAATATTAATATACTATATATATATATATTATATATATATCATATATATAATATATATATATATATTAATATTATAACTTGACGATTTATATTTACATTTTATATTTACATTAAAATTAAAATTTTTGGGAATAGTTATAATTATATATATATATATACTATATATAATATATTATATATATATATATATAATATATATATATATATATTATATATATATATATATATTATGATATATATAATATATATATATTATATTATTATTATATATATATATATTATATTAATATATAATATATATATATTATACTGCGCATCCCTATTTACATATTTTTCATATTAAGGTTATTTGACCCTATTATATTATGGAATGTATAATGATATATATATATTATATTATATAATCATATATCATAATTAATAATCACTCACATAACTAATTATAACCCCACCTAAAACCCCATTCAATCACCTCACGTAAATTATCACCTATAATCATTAACCCATAACTAACAATATACTCAAACACCCAACACTAAACAACCTAATACTACTAACAACATAAACACCAACTCATCAACCTCACCTCACTGACAACAATTAATCACTATCACACTCACTACCATACCTACCTACATAACCACAATACACTATACCCCAAATACTTACTTTAACTAACAACTAATAACCCCAAACACACTTATCAATAATACAAATATATATAAAATACTATATATAAATGCTTAGTATATACTATATACTATATAATATATATATATATACTGTTGTAAATAACATATCACCTGAGAGCTTTGACGCCTTAATAAAGATATCATTTATAAACACTCATACATTCAAAAAACATTCAAGTTATAATAAAAACTAAATTAAAATCATTTAAATAACATTCTAATACTGATTACACAATAACTAACCCACCCCACTACCTACACCACACTTTTCCTACGATCACCACCTATATAATATCAAGATATAATGACTAATCAACTAAATATATACGTACGCAACCACACTAAAAGACAAACACCTTACTTCATATAATCTAAAACAAATTCCACACCAGAGCGACAAAATAAAAACTATTCTTATCAATACACTACATACCCGCAAAACCACCCCCATCCCCACCCAATACAAACACTCAACACTACTACACATAAAAATAATTACACGGATTGAGCTTAATCTATCTAACCAGACTTTACATGTTACAACATACACATAAGCTAACACACACACGCGTGCAACAATATATGCCCACACACATAATACCACACTCACTCATACATTAATATATTCAAATCGCATCAATATCCATCGCCATAATCCTACTAAATCTTAATCCTCACTCTCACAGATCAACCCCAGACAACCTACTAATCACGGTCTGCTCACCTGTGACGCCGCCACAAACTTGAATAACATGAAACAGAAGAGCACTCTCCGCGTATATAATCAATTATAATCTGTACAGATGACTTTAGTAGTACAATTCATGAGAGTTATATCATAACTGAATAGATGTAACATGTCATAATTTTGACATATTATGATGAAATTTTAGCCAATGTATTAATCTATGGTGGCGACGTGACGTGAGGGACTGCCAAAAATTCTCTACTCTTCATAACCTACAGAGTAGAGAGTCATCCAAAAGACCTGAGCGTCCCATAACTACGATGTTACTCATACGTTGTTGATTTTTCTAGCAGGACAAGCTCAATAATTGTATCATAATACCAATTAATATCATACTTAAACACTCTCGATACTGGCAAAACCACAACGAACCTCACTAATATTTGAGCCACACTATCATACTCGACACAATACAGAAGGGATTTATTTGACCACACACTACACGTAAGACTCACCATATATCAGAACGAGGCAATGTAATACTACTTCTCTCTAACAATATCAGAAACCTACTTGCTCCACCTCTCATGAAAGAATCCAATTCTATAACTGTGCTGTAGGCGTACCTGTACCGGCAATCAACCGACACCGCCGCTTAATGATACATGAAGGGAGCCGTGCTATACTGATATCACATCTATCAACGAGCTCAATAAGTATCATAATAGGTTTTTGATCCACACAGCATGTTACGCATATGGAGTTCGTAATTTGTCTCGCTCCCTACACCCAAAAACCTCTGTTAGTACTTCTCTATTACCTTTGTATTCCTATACCCAAAATATACAGGCAACATTGAGTGCTAATCCCTATATAATTGCAGAACCAGGCCGGAAGACATATTCTTTATATTATGAAGAGAAAAACTGCCACTTCTACTCTAGATACATCAGATATATTTCTCTTTTTTTTTCTAATACTTTTTTTTTTATTATCGAACACAGCGCACGTACAAAACCCACAGATGAAAAACCCAACAGCTGAGAAAAGCGCACCTCGGGACTATAGTCTCTCTCGTCGTGACTTTTTTGTCATAGTGACGGTACAACTAAACAAGCCTAACCACAACTGCACCACTCAAATGTAAAACTAGATACGACCTGACTCCACCAGATGGAATCTTTATCACTAGCTCCCACACACACTGATAGTACGAAAATCCCGACGCCAACCGCAGAAGCTACACATCAATCCTATCGCCACGACTATCATTGATATAGAAAGCTCGAGTAATATAATAATAAGATAAGAATAGAGAAGTCTACATAACAACCAGCCTTGATGAGCGAATACGTAGATCTGTGGAAGACCCGAGGTTAATCATTACAAAAGAAAGCTGACTAGTGTTAATCGTACGCGCTAATCGTTCGCTATATGTGCTAGCCACCTCTAAAGCCCAAACACGCGAAGAAGAGTATCGTATCATACACACACATAACACCATCAAACTAAAAGTAATAAGCGAGACACAGCACTATCAGAGTCTTGGAATCTATTACACAAATATCCGAAATATGTATAGACTACGCTACGATACACGACAAACCGCCTATATAAGTAACCACCATATATCCACTCAGCTGACTAGATAATACCTATGATGAACTATAACTAATCGTAACAGTATGTAGGTCACAAACATAGTAACTGTAAGCATAATACCTGGTCGAACCACATATCATATAACTCATAAATTAATGAGTAGCATCCATAGTACCTAGATACAGATAATTATATATAACCAACCACACACTAACAACGAACCTACACAACATACCCTCATATATTATAAATATCTAATAACATATAACCTTCCCACACACAACTAATCCTAAACCTACCTGAATATAACTAACATTGCATACAAATAAACTGGTTTAGTTTCTTATGTTTCATCCATACATAAAAACATACCTACCTACCTACATAATAATCCCATCAATCCCATTACAACCCTCATAAACAATACTACCCCAATAAAGTAAAGTAACTATACATAAAAACGCAATCTATTCCAAATTGTTCTTGCAAATAATACGGGAAGTTCCAATACCTACACTCAAGATCTCCTGTATAATAATATTCACCACTAGTAACAAAATAACCACATTCTCGCTTACAACACTTATCCCAAAAAATAAAAAACACTATCACTCATCACATAAACTATCATTAAGCTGCCACGCCTCAGAGCGTAAATATCCCATTACTTTCTCACTGGGGGTCAACTCCACTACTACCACACTACGCGGTAATGTTTAGAACCTGACTACATTACAGAGGCACCAATAACACATAGCTGTAACCATTGATATTAAGTAAAAAACGAATTGCAAAACTCAATAACAGATAATCTTTTTTTGTTTCCTTATGGAGTAAAACATTATTTCTTGTTTTTGTTGGAATAGATAGCATGAAAATATATATTTTAATTGTATTATTGAAATTATGAATTATTTATTTTTTTATATAAATCATTTCCTCGGCAGATAAATGGAGCTTTTCATCGTTGTATTTCCATTGAGGGGTGAGGACGATTTTTCTTCAATTTTCACATAAATCTAAAATGGAAAATAATAATTCTAAAAATAATTAAACAGAAGAGGAGAGCATGTCATTCAAAAGCTAAAATACACTCATTAAATGTGAAGATTTTATTTACATGTTTATCAGGATAATTTGCTTACTAGCGAAACTCCAAAGGCCACTCTATCTTTTTTTTTTCATAAAAGGAAAATATTTTGCAGTTCTTAAATTCAACCAGCTGATATAAATTGTAAATATTATTCTAATGAATACTATATATATTTTATATATTATTGTAAAATATATAATAATCACTATCCATAAAGAATTGTGTCATTTGGATCATTCAAGACGTTGTTCTTCCTCTCAACGGTTTCGAAGAAGCGTTCATGTTTTTGTGCGTGAGGTTTAATACATTCCACGTTTATCTTCCATTTTAATATTCACTACCAACATTTATTATTTGGTTTACTCATAAGATCTCCATCTCTTTGTTGAGTTTTGAGGCATTATCATATATACTTATCCTTGGGAGAGACTTTTCCTTATTTTAGACTCAAATAAACTCAAGTTCAACAAACTTACATTAAGTTTTTATGTCTTTAGGAAACTCAACAGCAAGGACTGGTGTGTTGTTGTAGATGTAATGTCCACAATATACGGGTTTTGCCCCTATGTTCAGTAAAGGCCTTCCATCAAACCTTCAAACATAACATTTATCTGGCTCACAAAATGACTTTCCCTCTCCCCTCTCAATGTTCTGAGAAACTTCTAATTTCTAATCTCTTTCCACGGTTCTCTCGAATTTCTACATCTAAAAACTCTTAAAATTTCTTGACTATTTAAACCTTTTGTAAGCATTTAAAATTTCTTTTAATTACTTTCAAATATTACTTATATAATTATTATTACTATGATTATCAATACAAAAAAGGAAAGGAAAAAAAATAAGC
This sequence comes from Trachelipus rathkii, assembly GCA_015478945.1. Classification (NCBI taxonomy): domain Eukaryota; kingdom Metazoa; phylum Arthropoda; class Malacostraca; order Isopoda; family Trachelipodidae; genus Trachelipus; species Trachelipus rathkii. The sequence continues at coordinate 1,978 of JABUQX010071536.1, read as the reverse complement.
AAACAATATACATAAAAAAAAAATGTTTATAATAGGAAAATGTTTTATATATTCAATATAATTTTAGTGGGATAGTCTTTGATAGACCCTTGTGACTTTCTTACTGTCCCAGATTTTCTTTTCTTCATATGTGGACATGGCCTCAACAGAATAGATTTCTCTGCTACTTTAGATAGATAATTAAATTTGTAAATTAAATTGGCCTCATGTAGAATTAAATAAATTTTTCAGTGCCCTCCAAAATTTATGGACATGGCTACGCTCTTTTGTCCACCTTAATTGGTGGACATGCCCTTGGCTGGCTTTTTGTCCTCCATAATTTGTCGAGATGGTCCCCACGGAATAAAAAAAAATAAAACCCTCGAGAAGAAATTAACTCTCTAAATAGTTAGAGGGTGGCAGAGCACTGAAACTACGATTACTAAATAAAAATACATTCAAAAAACTCATATGCAAATAATTTATATAATTCATTTTACAAACAAAAGATATACACAGGTTAGAAGTTTGTCGAGTGTATCACATCATCACCGTGGCTCCTCATACCATAGGACAAATCGCCTACGTATTTAAAATAAGCAACATATGATCCAAAAATAGGTTAGAGGTTAGAACTTTAACCAAATTATATGACAATCTACAAAAGCAACTAAGCATTTAAGCAAATTGACACAAGGAACTAAGCAACTAAGCAACTAAGCAACTCTTTTTATTACCATTCTTTCTTATACTTCTCTCTCTTACAATAAATACCATGCACAAAGCACCCAATTGCACAACTAGCTTCTCTCTCACACTAAAACATACATCCATATTACATTAGACTACTAATCCAAACTAAAATGATACATAATACAAAACACTCACCACAACAACATCTCAAACTCGAAATCTATAATTGAAACGGCCTCTCTTCTTGCAAGCTTTCTATTTCTAAATATTAACAAACCAATTTCTGAATTGAAATCAAGTCTGTAAATGCATTAAGTGAAGCGCTAGTAACAGAATCAACTATGGAAGAAATACAATGATTTCTAAAGGTATGTGAATTGTTTAGATTTTAATTGGTTATTGTTACAGGATATATGTTATGTGATTCTCCATTGGTTAGTTTTTAACGTTTATATTTGCCAGATATATAGCTACGGCGTTGTGAGTGATGGAAAGAATTAATGCGTGGGCGTAGATACAAACAATGACGAGGGTGTTTAGAATGCCAGAGATCGTGGAGTAAATACCAAAAGATACAATCATATACTACATACTAATAAAATTTGGTATACCATTGTTATCTTAGTTTATTATGAGGATCAAGAATGATTTGGAGTTATGTATATGGCTAAATAAATAATAAGTACGTGATCAAAAAGAAATAAAACAAACTAAGTCTTCTAGATAGCATTGGTTGAGAAGATTTTGGCAAGTGTAATCTTTGCATGAACGAGGTCTGAAAACAAATATCAAATAAAACTTTCTCATTCTACTGCCATTCTTATCTAAATCCAAAAAGTAATTTTTTAATAAACAGTATTATAACTGGCATAATTATGAACCTTGTATATACAATAAAAAAAATTTTACAATACTCTCACTCCTCCTCTTACCTCCTACTCTCCATACATAACTCATCATCTCTCTACATCTAACAATCTACTCTCTCTCTATCTCTCTCTCTCACAGAAGTTATCACATCATATATCTCACTCTCTATACTCACTACATCATACATACTCCTAACCTCTCATCTCATCTCTCTCCCTCTCTCATCTCTCTCAACTCGTCTATTAAAGCCTCAATAATAATAATTATTAACATACATAACATATAATAACTCAACTCTCCTCCCAAATATAACCATCCATCATATCTCTCACCTCCTCTATATCACTCTGCTTATTCCATATTATCCCTCCCTCCCTAATTTACTCCTTTACTTCCCCTCTCATCTCCCTCTCTCTCTCTTCATTCTCCCTCTCTT
>JABUQX010071535.1:0-7500 GCA_015478945.1 Trachelipus rathkii | reverse complement strand
CACCACACCGCACCGGACCGCATCACACAGCACCGCACCGTACCGGGAAATTAATATTATGTACCCCACAACACTGCACCATAATGAGGGCATCCCATTCGGTGTACTGCTCAGCCCTAATCTTTACTCTTTATCTCTACATGTTCCTTGATTCTTTAAATATTATCTATTCTATTGATCTATTAATTTAATTAATTTGTCTATCAATCTTCTCTTATCTTTTGATTGTTTGTTTGTAAGCCTTTGAAATTTCCAATTATCTATTTTGGTGAAATTGATCACTATTATTTGATTTAATTTATATACAAAAATATATATATATATATATATATATATATTATTATATATTATATATAATATAGATATATATATAATATTATAATATAATAATATATATATATATATCATATATATATATATTGATAATAATAATATATAAATATATATATATATATATATATATATTATTATATAATATATATATTATAAGATTATATAATATATATATATAATACATATAATCATAATATATTTATTTATTTATAATATAATATATAATATATATCATAATATAATTATAATATATATATATATATATAATTATATATATATATATAATATTATATATATAAAATATATAATATATCTACAGGTAATAACTATATAATAAATAATATAATATATAATATATGATATATAAGTATATATATTATATATATATATGTATATAATAATATATATATATATACATTACATACTAGTATAAAGTATAGTATATATATATATTATATATATATATATATATAATAATTATAGAATATTATATATATATATATAGATTATATATATATGTATAATTATATAATATAATTATATATATATATAAATATATTATATATATATATATATAATAGTAGTATAATAATATATATATATATATATATATTACCATAATATCATATATATAAAAATTATATAATATATATAATATATATATATATATTATATAATATATATATATATATATATATATATATATATATATATATATATATATATATATTATATATATATTTATATAAGAATATATACTATATAATATTATATATATATATATAGTATATATTAATATATTGACAGAGAGATAATGTCTTAATTCTCCACTCTCTCGTCATCTCTCTCTCTCTCTCCTCTCTCTCTCTTTTCTCTCTCTCCCTCTCCCTTCTCTCGGTCTCTCTCTCCTCTCTCTCTCTCTCTCTCTCTCAGCAATACCTAGTAACGAGATAACATTGTGGTGTCAGTGTAATGCTATCGAGCAATTGTTTTAAGAGTATAATATCAAATTGCTAGTGAATAGTTATAGGTTTGCACTTTGTGTTTAACATTTTTTGTTCTTGTTGTCGTTCAACTTAAAAAAAATATATGAAAACAAGAAGAGATATTAGAGACTTTTTCCACAAAAAAAGTAAGCAATATGGTAATAAAGATTTGTTATTCAAAGAGTGAGGTTCTAGGACTCGAATCAGTTTCTCCTGGAACTTTTCTGTAACTGCGATAGCAGCTGAAAAATCTCAAGTAACGGTGCATGTTTTTCCTTCCAAGGGTCTATAAGTCGAAGGCCGCAAATCAAGAAATACAAAATAGGAATTGTTCACTCAACATATTTTCACATTTCATAGCTACGTTATTTAGCATTTATGAAAACGGTGGAAATAATAAAATATCTATAGAAACAGATTCAAATATATATATTTCTGGCTTCAGAAGCAAAGGTCGGGAAAGATATTTTCAAAGCAAGGGGCTTGATGATATTAAGTGGTTAGCTTACTCTGATAAAAACGCTGGGGTTTACTCAAATTGTTGCATATGTTTTTTTGAAAACCAAAAGAAAAAAGGAAAAGGAAAAAATCAGGAATTGGCTGTTTTTGTCTCGAGATCGTATTCAAACGTAAGAAAACCCATTGAGTCTTTCAAAAAACACGAGGCAAAACTAAATATCACAAAGAATCGTAGAAAAGAAATTTGCTGTAGAAAAGCAGGTTCGAGAAAAAAACGACGAGCATCGCATAAACTGATTATAATCAGAAGAAACAGGGGCTGAAAGACAGCCAGAAAAGCGGCTCAATTCCAATTACTGAAACAATTCGATTCTGTGGTAAGCAAAGTATATCGTTAAGTGGACATCATGACTCGGTCGAATCCAACTCTTTTTGCCCCTGTGGGAACCGAGGCAATTTTGGAGTCTTAAGATATCGTGCTAAATGCTGGAGACCATGTTCTTTCAAACATTTAAAAACTAGTGCCTAGAAATTCCATGTATACCAGTTCCACAGTCCAAAAATGCTCTAATTCAGTCAATTGCGCATCTTTCAACGTAAAATTGTGCAAAGCATAAATAAAAGTAAATTTTAACTGTCTTAGCCGATAGATGACCGATGTGTCCCAGGAGAAATGATTTTCGTTGTGTGTGTGTGTGTTACGTTGATATATTGGATACTCTTACCGTCAAAGAAGATTTTTTGTGTTTCGTCTCAGCTAAATGATTTGACGAGAATAAGTCTTGCAAAATTAATTGAAAAAAAAGTAACTGAACTTGGTTGGGCATCATGAATAAATAATCTAGAGGACAAGCTATGACGTGCAGCAGCAATGATGGTGAGTTCAAGGGTGTTCAGAGAGTAATAAATGAAAAAGATGTCACAAACTATTCTCATACTCAACTTGCTTTTTGCAGTTCTTAAATTTGTTCCTCACAGACGCCTTCTAAGTCAAAATATTCGACAGTGCAATTGGGAAATAATCACAAGATACAGAAAATAGTTGAAACCTCATATACATTTTATTTACTCTAATTGCCATAAAAAAAACGAAGGAACAAAACACGACGCTTCCTGAAGAAAAGAGAAAGAATTATATCCAAGTGTGCAAGAAAATTTAAAAACGTTTGCGAAACTCGCTGGTACCAATGGCAATGAATCGGTTTTAATATTTAAAGAGATGATAAACCCGATGATAATAGCAGGCTTTACAACAAATAAATATTGAAGTTGGAGATCAGTCAAAAAAAGCTACCTAAATTCAAAAACAGATGTTTATTAGGCACTCTTTTTGCGGTTCTCCGTTTTTGAATTCTAACAACAGACTATCATGAAGATGATGTACCAAACAAATCTTTCCAAAACGAAATTGCCAGAGCCACACGCCATTGCATCTTGCTGAGTGCATATAAGATGAAACCGTGTAATCAGTTAAAACTAAACTTGGAAACCAATCAGAGAAATGCAACATAGAATTTCAGTAATTTTGAAGAATGTGTGAAAAGCGCAATCTGAATCGAGCTGTGTATTGAAATTGCTGTGTACAAGAATTAACAAATTCCAACAATACAGACCCAACACTTCCGACTTACCGAACCAACCAGACTTACTTCGCACACATTTTATACCATTCTTGGCTGATTTAATACCAGTATTAGAGAGAGGTTTTTAAGAGTTATACAAAGAAATTAATATCTCCTTAGCACATTCACACCGAGACAAGTGTAATGTGCCATATGAGAAGATTAAAGATATAACATTTTACAAAGAAGATCTCGAAAACTCCAATGAGATTTAGTAAAAGCAGAAGGGGATTTATGGAAGTAAATGGCATCCCAGCACAGATCGTCCAAAAACAGCCATAGACGGACTAGTTTCTTGGTTCGGTCACAATTTCCAAATATTTATACATCTTGTTGCAAATACTAGAGCAATATTGTGTGTCTAACTGCTTAAGAAGATAGAAGTTTTCAACGTTAATGACTTCTGGAAAATCTAACTTGAGAACATACTTTTGCAGATGAAACATTAACTGGACTTTCCCTCCCTCTAAATACTTCGGAAATATTGACATGAAAACTGAAGAATAGTTATCTAACGGACGTTTCTCACTCTCATACCAATCGATTATATAACATCATTAAGATAGAATTTTAGAATCTATCATAAAGTTATTTCACTTTTTTCTTACAATTTAATATATATTGTCTTCCACTCCATATATACTATATTATATATATATAATATATATTAATATATAGATATATATATATATATAATCTATAATATATATTATATATATATATATATTTATAATATATATATAATATATATATATATAACAATTATATAATATAATATATTATAAATATATATATATATATAGTAAGTATAATATATATATATATAATACTATATATATATATATAATTATATATATAAATATATATATAATACAGTATATATATAAAGCGATTTTTTCTGGCCCGAAAAAAATCCAGTACTTTACCATTTGTATAATATATTTATATATATATATATAAATATATATTATATATTATATATATAATATATATAAATATATATAACTATATAATAATATATAAAAGAATAAATTATAATATAATATAATATATATATTAAAATAATATAAAAATAAAAAATAAATTATAATATAATATAACTAAATATAATAATATATATATAATATATATAATATATATATATATATATATAATAATATATATATATATATCATATAGTTAGTATATAATCTAGAACATCTAGATACGATCTTTTCTGCAAATGCTTTGTGGAAAAGCAAGAAAAACAATTTCAAGAAAGAGGAAACGAAAATTTACATTTATATACTATATAATATATATATATATATCATATAATATAGATAATAATATATAATATATTATAGCATATATATATTATATATATATATTATATATATATATATATAATATATATATAATATATATATAATATAGAAATATAGATATATATATATATATATATATATATATATAATATATATATACTAGATATATATATATATAATATATATATATAAATATTATATTAATATATATATAATAAATATATAATATATATAATATATATATATATATAATTTATATATCATAACTAATAGCACGATCTTTCTTTTCTGCGCCCCCGAAAAAACTAAATTCCAGGACCTACGCACTGACACTAACCAACTATTTCAGATATGAACCACTAAAATACTGTTATAAATATATATACTTACACAAAACACCCTTCATATAAATATATACTATATATATATTACTAATATATATTAGATATAATTATAATATATAAAATAATATATATATAATTATATATATATATATATATATATATATAATATATATATATATATATTATAATATATATGATATATATAATATATATATATAATATATTTATATACTATATATATATAGAAACATTAGTACGATCTTTTTTCTGCAATGTTTTGTGGGAAAAAGAAGAAAAAATTTCAAAAGAGAGGGAAAACGAAATTTACATTTACTGCAAAGAAAATAGTGTAATAATTTATAATATTTAAGAGGTTAGATTAGTTACAGTAATAAATAAGTAAGTAAGTAAGTAAAGTAAGCTAAGTAAGTTAAGTTGCGTATAGTATACTTAATTATAAACTATCTACTTTGCAAATTAATCATTTATGCTTATTGGTTAAAAAAAAAAAAAAAAAACTTCTAAAGTGGGAAAAACACAAAATTTTAGTAAATTTACCTTTTCGGTGAAAGATCGTACATAAACACATATATAATAATATATATATATATACTAAATAGTATATATATATACTATATATATCATATATATATACAAATATACTATATTAGATATATACTATAGTATAATTATAATATATATTCAACTGTCATTTGAGGAGTGGAGACAGAAAGCCAGTAGGGAGATTGAAAAAAAAAAGTGAGAAACATACAGAAGCAATATCTGAAAAAGGTGAACATTCTTCAATGAATTTTGAACAATATCCCTTGATGAGCCTCAGAAAACGAAAGCTTTTCGATAAGTATTGTTAGTCAGAGGTTAAAGTGCTACTACTGCTACTACTACTAATACTACTACTATAATTTCAAGCCACGTTCATTTTGTTTGCAATTTATAATGAAGAAAAAACTAAATAAATCTTAACATTGAAGAAATTTATATTTAAAAAACCGAAAATAAAATTTTGAAAACTTAAAAATTTTGTCAACAACAAAAGTTGAATGACCTAAAAGAAGTTAGAATTATTGTGAAAGAAAAGGCTTCTCTTCATCAATCCTCTTCTATCATTCTTTTTCTATCTTTCCGTAATTAATGGGGATGATTTAAAAGTATGATAGGCATCAATACTACATTGTAGTGAACGAGAGAAAAATGATGTGCGCAACATATATATATATATATAATATATATATATATTATATAATATATCATATAAAAATATAATTATAATATATAATATACTAGTATATATATAAATATATAAAAGTAGAGTAGTATAGTAAAGTAGTAGTAGTAGTAGTAGTAGAGTAGTAAAGTAGAGTGTTATAGGATACATCCCATGACACTCCAGTTCTCAATAGTTCGCAACTCTTGGGCTCATATCCACATTCCTCTTACACTAGAGTAGGCTCTCCTTTTCACACACATACACACACCTACATCATAGCACACTCTCACAAATATCACTTTTCTTATTAAATATCCTTGTGTGTGGGGGAGAAAGAATTTCCACAGCGTAAGTTCTGCGTGTCTTAGTAGTTGACTTAAAAGACAGTAATAGTTGGTTTGGAGACCTACTACCACTTATTTCTTTCCTACTAATGTTTATGTAGGCATCGAACCTGATTGATACCGCCCTATACGACCTTGTATCATTCAGCACGTGGAATGTTAGAGGAATAAATGTCGAGGGAGGAGGAAAGGAGAGAGGAGATGGATAAATGTCGAGGAGGAAAGGAGAGAGGTGATGGATGTATTTAGAGGTAAATTTGATTTTCCTATGCAATTGAAACAAAGATGAAAAGAATTAGTGAAGACTATTACTGTGTGTGTGTTGGAGTGGGAGGAATAAGAGGGGGGAGAGAAGGCGTTGCGATTCTGATGAGTGATTTGTTATTAACTTCTGTGAGGAGAGTGATATGTGAGTAAGTAATACGTTCTTCGAACACAATACAGGAGTATCATTAAGTATACGAAAGATGGTATCGAAGTGGAAAATATGATTGATTTTTGTTGGTGAAGAAGATGTTGAACTATGTGATGATGGATGTCTAATCAGTGAGGGGTTTGAGTATGGGAACATCAGATTATTATTTTGTTTTATGTATAAGTAAGTTAGTGTGGGCATGGATGGAGAAGAAAGGAAAAAGGAAGGAAGTGGGGAGAATTAAGAATGAAAAGCTAAGTAAAAAGGGTAATAAAGAAAAGTATGTGAGAGCACTTGTAAATAAGTCAGTTGAGTTTGAACAGGATAAAACTTTATAAATGTGGGCGAAAATAAAAGAAACGTTTGTTAGTAGTGCAAGGGAGGTGTCGGTGTGCTAAAGTAGGAAGTAAGAATGTCAATAGTGCAGCTAGGGGAATGAAAAGTGCTTGATCTCTCTCTGTG
>JABUQX010071534.1:32500-35765 GCA_015478945.1 Trachelipus rathkii | reverse complement strand
GGTGCCGTAAGTTCGTATTTTTTTTTTTTTTTTCGAAAAAAATACTTTTTTAGGTGAAAAAATTTATTGCCAGAAGAAGTGGTGAACAATTTTCAAATAGTAGTGCAGAAACCTTAGTTGAATCCGGATCCGGATCCGGAGCGGGAGCCGGATTCGGAGCCGATCTGGAATAAAAAATTTTTTTAAGGAAAAAAATTTTTAAATGAAAAATTTGTTGCCAGAAAACATGCTGAACAGGTTTCAAATAGTGCAGAATCCTTAGTCGGATCCGGATCCGGAGTCGGAACCGGAGTCGAAGTTGGAGCTAGAGTCAGAGCCGGCGCAATAGTATAAATTTTTTTCACAAGAAATATTTTTTTAGATGAAAAAATTTATTGCCAGAAGTTGTGCTAGTAAATAGTGCAGAAACCTTTGTCAGATCCGGAGCCGAAGGTTATGGAAGTCGGAGCCGAGCCGGAGCCGGAGCTGGAGCCGGAGCCGGAAAACCTGAGTATGAATTTTTTTCAAAAAATATTTTTTAGGTGAAAATTTAATGCCAGCTGAACGCATGAACAATTTCAAATGCTCAGAAACCTTACGTGTCAGGTCCGGATCGGATCCGGATCGCGGGATTTGGAGACGGATGCATTGGGGATTAAATTTATTTCAAGAAATAATTTTCTTGGATGAAAAATTTAATGCCAGAAGACTTGCTGAGCAATTTTCAAATAGTGCAGAATCCTTAATCGGATCCGGGTTTGGAGTCGGAGTCGGAGCCGGAGCCGGATTTAAAATCGGAGAATGGAGTCGGCCGGATAGCCAGAGTATGATTTTTTTCTAAAAAATTTTTACTTAGGTGAAAAATTTATTGATAGAAAGACCCGTGCGAACAATTTTCAAAATAGTTCAGAACCTTAGAGCGGATCCAGGATCCGGAGGTCGGAGCCGGATCCTGGGTATGATTTTCTTAAAAAAATAATTTTTAGGTGAAACTTTATTGCCAGAAGACGTGCTGAACAATTTCAAATAGTTCAGAAAACCTTAGTCAGATCCGAAAGTGAAGTCAGAGGCTGGAGTATTTAGCCGGAGTGGCCAAGTCAGAGCCCGAAGCCTGGATATTAATTTTTTTGAAAAAATATTTTTTTAAGTGAAAAAATTAATACCAAAAAACGTACTGAACAAATTTCAAATAGTGCAGAAAAACCTTAGTAGGTCCGGATCCGATCCAGATTCGGAGCGCTTATCCTTGTAATAAATTTTTCAGAGAATTAAATTTCTTGGAGAAAATAATTTATTCCAGAAGACTTGCTGAAACAATTTTTCCAATAGTGCAAGATTTAAACCTTAATCGGATCCGTATCGGAGTCGGAGTCGGAGGCCGGAGCGGAGCCGGACCGGATCCGGAGCGGAGCGGAGCCGAGGCCGGAGTCGGAGCCATTAGTATTGATTTCTGTTCGAACAAAATATTTTTTGATGTGAAAAATTTTTGATAGAAGAAGTTCTGCTGAACAATTTCAAATAGTGCAGAAACCTTTAGTCAGAATCCGAAGCCGAAGCCGAAGCCGAACTCGGAGCCGTTCGGAGCCGGAGCCGGAAGCCGGATCCTGGGTATTAATTTCTTTTAAAAAAATATCTTTTTAGGCTAAAAAATGTTATGGCCCAGAAGACGTGTTGACCAATTTCAATTCAGTACACGAAACCTTAGTTCGGATCCGGATCCGGATGCGGATCCGGATCCGGATCCCGAACCCGGAGCCGAGTCCTGGGTATGAATTTTTTTAAAGAAATATTTTTTAGGTGAAAATTTATGTGAAGAAGATGTGCTGAAACAATTTTCAAATTAGTGCAGGAACTTTGATGGATTCCGGATCCGGATTCCGCGAGTCAAGACCGAGCCGGATCGTTGCTTAAAAATATTCTTCACAGAAAACTTAATTTATTTAGTGAAAAATGTATCAGCCAGAAGACTCGCTCACTAATTTTCAAATAGTTCAAAACCTTAGTCGGACACGGAGTCGGAATCGGAACCGGAGCCGGAGTTAGAGTCGGATCTGGGTATAAATTTTTTCCAAGAAATATTTTTTAGATGAAAATTTATATGCCGGAAGACGTGCTGAACAATTGTTCAAATAGTGCAGAAACCTTAGTTGGATCCGATCCGGAAGTCGAAACGGACGGATTCTGGGTATAATTTTGTTCCTATAAATATTTTTTTTTGTGAAAAGTTTATTCCAGAAGGGCGTGCTAAACAAATTTTCAACATTAGTGCGAAAACCTTAGTCGGATCCAGCGCCGGATCTGGAGCCGCAGACTGGAGTATGAAACGGAACCAGATTCTTTGCTATAAAATTTTTTCAAAAAATATTTTTGTACGTGAAAAATTTATTGCCAGAAAGTACTGCAACCAATTCGTTAAACAGTGCAGAAACATTGCTCGGAGTTGGAGCCGGAGCCGAAAAAATATTATTATTTTTCTTTGGATTTAAAAGAAATATATCAAAGGCTTGAATTGATTCAATTTGAAAAAGAATATATATATAAATAATATATATATATTATATTATTATATAATATATTAATATATAATTCAATAAAGTATATAACATATACGTATATATATATATTATATATATATATATATATATATAATATAATATATATATATATATAATATATATATATATATATATATATAATATATAGTATATATATAATATATATATATATATATATATATATATATATATAATATAATATATAAATGGATTGGGTTATGAAAGAATCAGAGTGGGGTGAAGGGTAGTAAGGGATGGTGTTAGAGTAATGGAGAATGAAAGAGAGTGGAGGGTGCCCTACCTATTATATGCGGATGATTAAGTTTAGTGTGGCGAATCCGAAATAGCTTTGAAGGGAATAGTAGAGAGAGATTTGGCAGGGTTGTAAAAAGAAGGAGGCTTGAAGGACTTATAAACGATAGAATAGAGTAAAGGTTCTGGTTTTGGAATGGAGGATAGACTTCTCTGTGGTAAAGTATGTTAGATGGTGAGCAGGCTGGAACAAATGTCTGAGTTCAAATATTGTGAGAAAATATGGCTGGATGAAAATGTGAAACCGGATGTCGCAGAACGTGTAGTATGAAGTTGTGAATGAAGAAAGATGGCTGGTGCAATTAAATCCTTAGTGGATTTAAATGAAGGGAAGTGGAAGGGAATGAGTCTTGAGTGTGCTAGGGTCTTACATGACGGTATGCTATTACCTGTGCTAATGTATAGTAGTGGGACTATTG
>JABUQX010071534.1:22500-27500 GCA_015478945.1 Trachelipus rathkii | reverse complement strand
AATATAATATAAATTTCATTGAAAAAAATACTAATATAATATATATAAGTTAAAATACTTTAAAATGTAGTAACTATTTAGCCAAGTTCTATAAATATATAATATATATACTAAATAACAATATAAATAATATAATATATAAATAATATAATAAAATATAATATAATACATATAAATAATATATATATATATATATTATTAATATATATTAATATATATAATATATAATATATAAATATAATATATATATAATATATATAATATATAATATAATATATTAATATATATATATTATATATAATACTATATATTATACAGTATATATATATATATATATAATATATATATATATATAAATATATATATATAATATATAATATATATAATATATAAATAATAAATATCTAATAATATATATAAATAGTAATATATAAAAATAATAATAATACTACAATAGCTACAATATATATACTATATATATACTATATATATATATATATAATATACTATATATTATATTAATAATAAATAATAATAATAATAATAATAAAATAATAATAATAATAATAATATTATATTTATTATTATTTATTATTATTATTATTATATATATTATATATTATTATTATATTATTATTTATATTAATATTTTTATATATAATAATAATATTATTATATTAATTATATATAATATATTTATTATTTAATTATTATTAATTAATTATTATTATATTAGTTAAATTAATTATTATTATTAGTATTATTATTATTATTAATATTATTATCATTTCTTAATCTAGTAGGGTTATTTATTATTATTATTATTATTATTATAATAATAATAATAATAATAATAATAATAATAATAATAATAATAATAATAATAATAATAATAATAATAATAATAATTAATAATAATATTATATAATAATTAATAATAATAATAATAATTAATAATAAAATCAAGAGGAAATTTTCTCTGAACATGGACTTTTCTGTTATGTAAAATAAAGAAACGTGAGCCATCTAAATTATTTTTAAAATTAAAGTTGTTGTTCCTTAGATAAGCTTTTAAAGCTATTTTTCAATAAAAAAAAATCTACTTACTTCCATTATGCACTATTTTAATTATTTTAATTATATAAAGATAAATATCACTTAAGTAATGTAATAAAAAATAATATTTAATAACCAAATGAAAGGACTTCAAGCTAAAAACTGCTGCTGCCATGCTTTTGATACGTAAGAGAAACTTGTCGTATATATATATATATATATATATATATATATATATATATATAATATTATATATATATATATATATATATATATATATATAATATAATATATATATTATATATATATAATATATAATATATAAATGTTTACGGATGTTTTCTTTTACGTCTTGGCAGCACAGGTATGTTAGCTGGCCTGGCCAATATAATACTATAGGAGAAAATGAAATTCTTACGTACGCCGATAGCATAGAAATTCCACTCTTAAGAATAGAGTAGGAACGAAAATTTCCAAATTAATTTTAATTTATTATAACCGTATTACTACAACTAAGTTGTTTTTTTTTCCTATAAATAGTTGCGTTTTTTCACTTCATATAATATTTTTATAATTTAATTAAGTTTACCATTAATTTATTTTATTAAAAAGGCTCAAAAATATTGGGTAGGAGACTAACCTACCCTAAGCCTACTTATGTATACGCCCTGATATATAATATAATAACTATATATATATATATATTAATAACTATTATATATCTAATTTGCACTACACATATAACTATATACTATATATAATATATATATATATATACTAATATATATATATAATATTATATATAATAATATAATATATATATACTATATATATATAATATATATACTATATATATATATATATATTAACATATATATATATATATATATATATATAATATATATATATAATATATATATATATATATATATATATATAATATATATATATATATATATTAATATATTAATATAATTATATATATATACTATAATAGTATATATATATATATATATATATATATTATATATATATATATATATATATATATATATATAAGAATTTTTAGGAGTAGAACAAATAATATTTGACATTGATCAAAAGCCAGGCTTCATTAATAAGATAAACAGAAAATTGAGTCCATTCCTAGTTGTACCTGATTATTACATTGCAAAAATATCTTTCTCGACAACTTCTTATGATTCAAAACACTCGGAAAATGCTATAAAATATTTATACAAATATATAATATATAATATATATATATATAATATATATATACTATATATTTATAAACATATACTATATATGGACATAAATACTCATATATATATAATATTATATATATAATATACATTATATATATATATATGTATATCATAAGGCGTTCACGACTTGGCTAGATGGTGGCCTGTCTTTTATGAACAGCACCCTATATAAGAGGTTAGGTAATTTAGGAAATCCATATTTGAAATTTATATATTTAATTCAAAACATAATGTAAAAATATGCAATTGAAGAAAAAAAGTAACAAAAAAAGTTCCTTCTGTTGAAGATACTACTCTGTAGGCGAATTAGCAAGTCGCAGCCTATTTCCCAAGTGCAGTTTTTCGAAACTTGCCTGCTGGAGACTCTTCGTTTAGCGGCGAAAGATGGTGATCCAAAATTCGGAGTTCGCAGCCTTTTCCTTGAAATTTACCTCACTTGCCAGGAGGATTTCTAGATAGAGTATCTTGAGTGAAATTTTCTTCCGATTCTTAATAATTTGATCTGAACTCTGTATCTGACTGAAGAGTATCTCAAAATTACGAAGTCTATACTATCCATCTGTCACTCTTGACTTCATGCTAACAAATATTCCGCTTCTCCCAGATCAATGAAGGTTAAGAACTGACGCACATATATGTAAACAATTTTCATCCTCTTACAAGACTCAGTGTTTCTTTCAGGCATACCTCCGGGGGGGCATTGCCCCCCCGGAGACAGTCGAGTGCCCCCCCGGAGAAAATCGAGCATGAATTAATTTTTGTCGTAAATTACAAAATAAAGCAAAATAAATATAAAAAGTAAGTTACTACAAACTCAATATTATTATGTAGTCATAAATACAAAAATCAGCCCAAAGAATGCATTGGAACTGACTACATCAATGACCATAAAAATAACAAAAGTTGCTCAATTCTGAACTTCTGAAGATCCCGTGCAACGTTGAGAACGGTTTGTGAGAAAATAGGTATTGCTATAGAAAAATTTCTTTCGGAGAAGGTCCTATTAGTAAGGAGTGCCTTAGTTAATATATAGTTATTTGAGGTTTATTTTTCTCACGATCTTTTATACTAATATATATTATATATATATATATAATATATCATATATATATATAAACCATATACAATCATATATATATATAATATATATATATATATATATATATATACTATGAATATATACTATATATATATTATATCATAAGATATAATAAATAATATAATAGTAAATAATATAATATACTATATATATATATAATTAGATGTCTTATTTTTTCTATAAAATATATATATAGCTATATAATATATATATATATACTATTTAATATTATAAATATAATATAATATAATATATTATAATAATACAAATTACTTTGACAATCAACTATATATATATTAATATAGTATAATATATATAATTATATATATAAATTATATAAAATAATATATATTACAATATATATATACAATATATACATATATAATATACTTATATATATAAAAATATATAAAGCAAATAGCTGTAGTATTTAATTAATGCACAGAAATACATGCGATCTGGCGCGCTCCAGCAGTTATAAGTGTAATATTACCCCAAAGACACGGTTCGGCAACGGTAGTTTTACCCACCTATAAGTATTTCACCGGAGGAACTTGGACGGAAACTAGAGGATAATGTTATGGAAAAACAAGGAAATGCCAAATAAAAAAAATAATTATTAATATTTACTTATACAAGTATATATAAATTACAAAATATTAAATGACATACTATTTATAATATATATATATAATTTACATAGTTATATTTATATATTAAATATAATATTTATATTTAACATATACATATAATAATATTATAAATAAATACATAATACTACATATATATAATACTAAATCATACATAATATTATATTATATATATATAATATATATAATATAAAATATATACTATAACTATATATATATAATTATGCAAATTTCTACAAAAGACAGGGTGGGGTATTCATAACCATTCCATTCACAACTTTCAAAAAAGCTTTAGAGCAACAAAAAATTGAAAATTAGAGAAAAGCATTAACACTCTCAGCCTCACAACTGTAAGTGTTAAAATTGGAAAACCTCATCAGACAGGCTATGAAGAACCGAATTTCGACGCTCCACAAATTGTTCAACCCACGAGTGAACAGATGAAAGGACTTCAGAATAGCGAAAGATTTAAAAGTACTTTGCCGAGGGTGCACTCTTTGGTAAACGTAAGAAGTCAACCTCTATCCCAACTCATCAGAGTTAATGAAAGTAATTTTGGAGAAATTTTATTATGATTTTTAACAACATTGGAAAAAAGACTAGATGATTAGGTCGAAATTTACAGCCAGAAGGACACCGCCGTGTGAACGTCTATTATGGTCATGGCGAAGTTTGAACAGGATGAGTTGAAAAAAAAACACTGCGAAAAACAAGTTCTCCGTTTTAGCAGATGAGAGCACTTCTTTAAGAAATTAAATGGAGCCTGAGTATAAATGTTAGAGTAGTGCGGGGGTAAAAATCACGTAGAAAAGTTCTTGTCAATTGTTAAAATACCAATGGAAAAGCAGAAACTATTGCAAATGCCATTGATAAGGCAGCTGACAATTCCTTGAATTTAAATTATGACCAACATCAATGGGATTGGAT
>JABUQX010071534.1:0-10000 GCA_015478945.1 Trachelipus rathkii | reverse complement strand
GTGAAGTATATCCAGTTCACCAAACCTTTTACGAATATGTTTTCTTTGCCATTGTGATCGCTCGAGAAAAAACGTATCACGGTCTCGCAGGTTTACACTTGCTTTTGATCTTAAAGATATTATTACTTTATCTTCATTGGCACGCATATCAGTTTTGTATACCAAATCCTTACACATAATACTCATATCAAAGAGATCGTTTAAATGACTGAAAATAGCAGGCACCGAAATAAAATAAGACCGTCGCAGAGCAAATTCTTCAATGAAGTATTCTTTTGTAGCAAATGTAGCCGTATTCAACTTTTTGGCAATTGTAGTCCTTTTCAGAAAACGGGTACCTTCCACTTGTAATATAGTTTCAACACATTCTACACTTCTGTACACTGCCATCCAGAATAGATCCGGTGGTAAATTTTCTATGTCCGTATTTAATATCATTTCACATAACCCTACCTCATAAGCTGATCGTTCAAGGTAAACATGGTTAACTAGTTCAGTTGTGAAATCAGCGAGATTATTATCAGGATGTAATTCCAGAGACGCTGAAGATGGTAGAGTTAAATAAAAGTGATCTATACTCTCCATGATTATAATATCAACTGCTTAATGATTCTTAACTTCACTTGCTTTTATATAAGTATTAAACTTAGCAGGATACCCACGCCATTTCACCAGTACCTGTTTATTTTTTCCTTTACCTTTTGTACCTAATATTTTTTCAATTTTATATTCATGAGTTGCAGGATTGAACCTGACTTTTTGTATTTCCTGTTTATAGAACCCTCCTTTTATTTTTTCACCATCTAAATCCTCCAGATAATATAGCTTTAAACTGTCACGGCTTAGCGGTCGGATATTGTGAACTTTAAAAACTTCCGTAGTCCACCCGGCTTCATAACCCTTTCTGAATCTTTCTGCTGTTCGAGATACTCTTACATAATCGTTTACCTTTATTCCCGAATTATCTTTTATTTTGTTTTCTTTTTCACCCTATACGATGTATAACCTCTCGTTTTTGACATTTCTAAAGGAGTTGACTTTATAGTTCTATGGTAAGTGTTATAAGAATAAGCCAGATCGTCCAGTATATCAATATATTTAAAGGTGTTCATCTTAGTAAAATACCTATGCATGCGTTCTTTAACAGTTCGCTGGACTCTTTCAACTATAGCCGCTTTGTTTACGGAAAATGTATTGTAATAGCTTATACCATACTCCCAGAGCAACTCCTGAAACTCTCGGCCCTTGAACTCCATTCCTGAATCTGTCCAAAATGATTTAGGGGTTCTCCGTTCGTCCTTTATAATTTCAAGTACTGCATTGGCCACTGTAACTGATCTTTTATCTTTTAAGGGTTTCAACCATAGGTATCTAGAGTATACATCAATAGTAAAAAGTATGTATTGAAATCCGTTATTATAAGAACTATATTTAATCATTTCCGTTAAATCTAACTGCCACACACTATCGACCTGGGAGGCTATGGTTTTCCGGGTAGGAAATTTTTTTCTTACAGGCTTATGTAGAGTAAATGCCTCTTCCCCCTCTAGATATTTTTTTAGCTCTTTTTTCTCAATATCAGGATATCTTAATGCGAATCTAGTGAAACCCCCAAAACTATTTGGTTCCCTCAGGTTGAAGTAATGTTTATCAACTATCTCCTTCGCCCCCATGCTAGCTACTGATCAATATTATTAGGCATATATATATATATATATATAATATAATATTTAATACATTAGTAATAATGTAGGTTAATATATTATATTAAAATGTATATATATATATATAATAATAATATATATATAATAATAACATAATAATAATAATAATAATAATAATATCATATAATAACATAATATATGTCAATAATAATAATATATGTATATGAAATAAAGAAATAATAAAGAAATAATAAAGAATGGAAGTAATGAAATAAAGATAATGGGATAAAATGGAATTAAAATGTGTAAGATAGTAAAGGAGTAAAGGGAGATGATATAATAATAAGATACTAAAGATGAATATGGAGTGAGAAAAAGGAATAAAAGAAATGTATAAGTTAGATAAAAGATTAAATAAAATTAAATAATAAAAATAAATATATATATATATATATATATATATATATATATATATATATATATATATATATATATATATATATATATATATATATATATATATCTTTCTATATATATAATATATATATATATATATATATATATATATATATATATATACAAAATGCGGAAACAAAAAATGAGACGATAGGAAAGTATAAAAAGAACATTTTATTTACAATGCTACGGTAATATTTACACAGAGGTAGTAATATTTACAGTAATAATAATTACTTTAATGCATCGAGAATTGCCTGCGTCGTTTCGATGTAGGAATCTAAGCCTACCTTTCCCTCCCCCTTAATGAAGGAGTACATTTCTGCAGCTGAAATCTTCAGAGTATGATTTTTACATCGTTCACCGGTCATTTCCTCGTTCCATACATGAGTAAAACGACTAAGGTCGACAACCTCCATCATCTTAGCAACGTTGTTAGAGTTAAACATAAAACTATCACTATAGATACCGTAAACCAATCGATACGCTGTGTGTATGAGGTCCTCCAAGGTATTCGTATCTTCTAATCTATGTAGGAATTCTTCGTTCATCTTTAGGAACAACTCGATGTCTTCTTTACCACTTATTGTTACGGCATGTGCACTTGATGAGAAAACAGATGACGCATTACGTCGAAGCCAACAGCCTATATGTATCCTCGGAATGTTTTCGTGTAAGGAAAAAACCAAGGTTAAACGTTTGTGATCGTCAGGACCACCCTGTGATACAGATAATGCCCATTCATTTAACAAACTGAGGTTTATGTAGTCTTTGGCTACCCAGTCCGAAACAGCTTCCATGATGATACTGAGACTTTCAACCGAGATGAATAGCGGCTTATTATAGCCAGGTAAGGGGGCTAAGCAGGTAATGTAACGATCCCCTGCAGGCCTCCTTCTAAAACGTAAGATAATAGCGCAATGCTGATGCACCACAGACCAAGACGATAACTCACTGACCGTGATATTTCTAACTAGGCACGTCATTTCGGTCGTAACACAACTACTAACCATTGGAAGGCAGGAATACAAATATATCGGTTGCTAGAGTAAGCGTGGGGTTTATATACATGAATAAGAGGTGGGCGGAGCTTATATAGCTCCGCCCCCTTTTACTGTCTTACGTTCCCTCAACCAATCATCTGATTAGGCTTAAGAGTTATGATGGTGAAACATAAGAGGCGGAGTTACACTTTTAGGCCTAATTGAGTTAACGTCGTTCTTGTATATACAAGAATGATCCTGTGTATTCCTGTATATCCTTGCACGATTCTGTTTCTGCATTTTTTATGATGAGAGTGACACAGTTGTATCTTTGTATTCAAATATCGTAATGTATATTACATTCTTAGCCAGTTTCGCGCTAATTCATTTCCCTTTTTTCTTATTACTTTTGGACTACTTATTGTTTTGCTCTTACGATGTAATATTCCCTTGTAAGGTCGTTCATTAGGAAGTACAGGTTCGGAAACCGATGATTGATTATCCCAATCCTGTAGCCTCTGCTTATTATGAATTAAGCTGCGAGGAAAATTAATACCCTGTAACTCGCGTTTAATGACATCCCATCCTGGTATAGGCTTCTTTTTCCAATCCCGAGCTAAGTCTGAGACCAAGTCTACTATATTTGAACCTTGAAGGGGTTGATCATTTACTACAATCTGTCCCAATTCGTTCCAATTTAACTGATCTTTTAAAGTATCATATAATGCGTTTCCTTTATTCTTCAATGTAGGCGGCAAGCTGTTTTCTAAAACCTTTTTAAAATCCTTTCTTTCATAGTCCCTTTGTGAAACTTCATTTGAAATAGGATGCATTCCTGTATACTTGTCTTTGACTTCTAATAATTTTTGTAATATTTCCTGATATTTCATCCTTTTCTCGTCTACATTAACTTTTGAAGTTAATATTTCTGTTAATTCCTTTTCAAAAATACGTATCTGTTCAACTCGCGGATCGAGTAATGTTTCGGGAAGAGGTTGAGGAATAATCAGAGAATTATCCTGTAGCTTTGTATACTGCTCGAAGGGGATTACTACAGCCTTCTTCATTCTTACGTGTGATTTCCTGTTAGCAGTTTAGACAACAAAGGGCCAACTACGGAGAAAGAGTAATGGAAGGAAAACTCCGCCTCCCTGTTGTAACAGTTTCTTTTTATGCTTTAAATTCTTATTCGTCTTAACTTTACGGACAAGTTTACGAATGATGTTGCTGTGACGACGTAACTTTCTCTTCTGACCAGTTTTCAATGGTATGACCTGTTTTACCATATTTAAGCAGATCTCGCATATACAGTTTACAAATGCAGTGTTTTTTAGTAATTTCTCTTTTTCTTTTTTACTTAGTTTCTTATAATTTTTCATCAACGGTAAATATTTCTTTATCAACATTACTCAGGAATATAAACAGTTTCGATTTCGGAAGGAAGAATGTTGGTGCGGAGTAGCACTCTGTATGTGTTTTTAGGGTGGAGTTCGCACGCTTTGAGGGATCGAAGTAACCTCTTTATATACTTTTAAGAACTCTTTCCTTTGAAGGGGGAACATTTGACTGGCTAGCACATTGATCTGACTCATGTCGCGTCTCTGTCCGAAAAGAATCAAATACTGTGTATTCAATGAGATACTACGCATATGCTTGCTTTGGTGAAAAATGTTCTGGGTTATGAAGAACACCGAGATATTTAGATGATGAGAATAAACTGTAAATGTTTCGGCTACCTCAATATTCACCTTATGCATGAGGTCGTCCAGTATTATAACCTTATGGCCTTTTACAGTCTCTAACGATTTTACGTCATAGATACCTTCATGGAAATGAATAAGGTTTTTATATTCGTTAAACTTCGACTGAAATACGTTATAGCACCATATTATTTTCACAGGTGGCTCTTCAAATATCTCTAATTCACTTAATAATTTTAGTATCGCAAATGTTTTTCCGCAACCAGTTGGACCGGCTATAAGACACGTCGCAGGTGTACGGAACATGAATTTATGCACGTCCTCCATGATTGACATCTGTTAGTTCAGTAAGGATGTAGTATACATAGATTTCCTTTTTAAATATATTTATACGTTAACCTAAAGATTCGTTCTACGCTTATTTCAAACTTACTCTTTCGAAAGCTTTACAAATATGCCACTCGTTCAGGTCGTTTTCCAATAGGTATTCTCTTAGTACATGCGCACCATCTCCTAATATATATGTGAAAAGATCACGTATAGAAATCATAGCATGTTTATTTTCTGGGCCATCAGTGTAAATAGAATCACACCATTGTTTTTTAAACATTGAAATAAATTTATACATATCTAGGGATCTCAAGAAGTATTCAATAATATCTTCAGAGTTACCCGCAAGCATTTTCTTAAATGTGTAGTATTCCTCATACAGCATATAATGCGCCGTATTTACGTGATTACTCAACATTTCTGACCTTACACTCTGTAATAACACCCTCTTGCGAATCTCGTTCATATACTTCAACTGTTGTATTCCTGTAATAAAGAAACCGTAACGGGTGCGTTTAAATGTACACGAGCTATACGCTCTCCATACTCGTACCTCCATTCTGGTTATGTTTTCTTTGAAAACTCGATAGTGAGTTGTTTAGGTTTCCTCGTTACACTCTGGCTGATAACTACTTTTGTGCCGAATAAACTGCCCGATGGATTACTGCACTGCGAAATGAATGTTTCGGCCTGTAAACATACATTAAGTAGTTCTTCTGTATTCATAAATACCCTTTGGTTACTATAGTTTGCATGGGAACTAGTACACGTGTAAAAGTCACTGCCATCGGGATTTCTTTTATAAACAATTGAAACTCCACAGACCGGAAGAATTTCCTCCCACTGTACAATGTATGTCCTGTATAGAGATGAAACGGCTAGCTCTGAGCATGATGAACACAGTAAAATAGCAAGGTTCTTTACACGAAGATTCGAAAACACTTCTTACTCGCTTAAAGGTTACAATGGAACTGAGGGACCCATCAGAATATATAGCCTTATCTTATCTAGGTAAAGTATATAAGAGGTGTGATATTATATTCTATTCATTCTTAGGAAAGCTTTTGACCCAACAGGATGCATTTCTTAACCAGTGCGTCTCATGGCTGTTGTAAATCAGAATTAAATCTTTTTAATGTTCCGCCCACCCAAGTTAGTCTGCTTAATAGCAATTACGTATCTATCAATCCCACTCACTCGATTACCAATAGCGATGCACCTTTAGAGTTTATAGTTACTGGTTCGGGGGACTTTTACATCGATCCCTGCGACATCCATTTATACTTGAAAGTGAAACTTTTATCAGAAGACGGAAGCGATTTACCTACATCCGATGATCATGTCGTTTACACTGAGAGTAAGAAAAAGTATTTATAAATAACAAATATTGTATAAAAACATAATAAAAGAGAATGTAAAGAAACAAACTGGTTTTATAAAGTGTATATTTACAAACTTTAGTGAAGATGCGAAACAATCCCACTTGCAATCCTGTGGGTTCTACAGCTTTAAAGATGTAGATAAGCATATTGACAGGGCTGCGAAATCTCCAAGTAACACCTACGAATTTTACGGTCGACTAATGGGGGATCTACTTAATCAGGAGCGACTTCTACTCCCAGGTGTGGAACTTAAGTTGAAATTGACTAGGGCTGCACCACAGTTTGCTTTGAAAGCACTAAAAGTGGTGCTACGAGTACTCCACCATCCCCTATTTTCAAATTGTTGGAGACCTATATTTATGTACGCAAAGTGAAACTCACAGCTAACAGACATCTTGAAATTGAAAAATCACTTCTTTCCTCAACCGCAAAGTACCCATTGATACGGGTGGTGACAAAGATTTTTAACTTTACACCTGGTTTATCAAATATTAACATTCCCAACATTGTTAATGCGACTCTGCCCTTGAAAGTTGTAGTAGGACTGCTTGAACATACAGCTGTAGTAGGCAAGTATAAAAAGCCAACCTTTAAATTCCAGCATTTCAATTTAAAACGGATCAGTCTTCAAATCGATGGCCATTCACACGGTAGGGATTACGAAACGTCTTATAGCACCATTCCCTATGAGTCGTTGTGTTCTCGGCCTTTCTACGATCTGATAGCTCAAACTGTGCAGTGTAGTGATTCAGGAACGGGAATTACACTACAAGATTACGTTGACAATTCTAATTTATATGCTTATGAACTAACAGCCGATCTTTCTTCGTCTGCCTCTACTCATTTAAGCGCTGTAACGAGTGGATCATTAGGATTGAATTTAAATTTTGCATCGAGCTTACAGGTTCCTGTTTCAGTCTTGGTTTATATGGAATACCAGAGTCTCGTTGAACTAGACAGAGTTAGAAACGTGCTTCTAACCGGATAAACATGAACGAGACCGAACTTGGCGTATTACTGACATCAGTAAGGGGTTTCAAGCATACGTACCAGTAATGAAATAGAAGATATAAAAATAAGAGTAAACGAAGGGTTGATATTTAACACTTCACCTAGATGGGAAACTACTCAGGGTCATTGGGCTGTACTATACAAACTTGATGAAAACTGTATGATTCTAGTTGATTCCCTGCATCAATCGAATATATATTCAGCCCCTTATATAAAGCAATTCCTAAGAAACAATAATTCAAGCTATATGAAAACCTTAACGTTTCCGATACAATCATACTCGTCACAGCTATGTGGACTCTATGCCGTTTACTTTTTACAAGGGTTACTTAAAAATCGCCCTCTTGAAGATCTCGTTAATGTATTCTCAGCTAAAAACCCAATACTCAACGATTTTATTATTGTTCAGGAAATTCTAAAAATGATGTAATTTTACTCAATAAAAGAATATTTTTATAATTGCGTTTCAGTGTATGATTCCTCAGCGTATTCCGTCTATTTTAAAAAGAATAACGCATAATAATATTTCCTGTATATCTATAATATTAATAATAAATAATTAAAATAATTTCACTCGCAAATATATATATATATATTAGATTTAAGACATTGTTCCTCATTTGAAATACATATGTAAACTTTAAAGAGTACTAGTTAACCTTTACGAGCATTCCTGTACAGTGGGTTACCTATTAGGCTTAAAATACACGCCCTCAGAGCTAAAATGTGACGTATAAAAAGCCTAGACGTCAAGGCAAATTTATTCAGTGTGTTTCGGGGGTTTATCGTATGGGCTGTGAATTACACTTTAACTCAATGTAATAATAATGTTTATATATATATATATGTTCGAAATCTTAATAATATAATAATTTATTTAATTAAGCATATATATATATATATATATATATATATATATATATATGCCTCTATATATATACTCTATTACTATAAGATAGATATATATATATATATATATATATATATATATATATATATATATTCATTTCTGTTTCAGTGTTTTACACCCAGTGGAAAGAATTGTAGAAGAAGAAAAACGAAAATATGCCTGCAAATAATCAAAAACGGGGTTTAAAACGTACCTTCAATGGAGATGGAGAAATTGTGTCAGAGTCCGTACTCGTGGAAGTAGTCGATGAGGTGGAATTAGTAGAAGCTGTGCGAACCTATGAAAAGGCAGTCGAGGCTGATGATGAACGAAGACAGAATATCGCCGTGCCTTGCAAAGGGTAAGTGACGTCAAATTTTATGCATGATTATGATTAAAATTCATATGCATATCTGTATATATATATATAAATACTTATATAAATATATATATATATATATAACATTATATATATATATATATATATATTTATATATATATATATATATATATATATATATATATATATATATATATATATATATATATATATATATATATATATATATATATTCACCTTTATTTGCAGCGTAAGGTGGTTAGACAGACCGAGAACGAAATACCTCTACGACCTGAAACAGTGAACACTAATGAAGTTGATCTTGATATATCCACGGATAATGATGAGGAATGTGTGCGAGCTCTACTTGAAGCTGAGAGAAAGATGAACTTATTTCTTAATCCGCAAGCTATTGATAATAGGATTCAACCTAGAGTAAGTTTCTTAAGCGTTATTATATTCATAGATGTTATTACAATAGATATTTTATATATATACTTATATTTACAGTGTCCAACCAAGGGTCAATGTGTCAATAAAGTCAGAGGTGGACGGAATGCAATTAGTCCTGTTAAGAGAAGACTGATATCGAAACTCGAGCGACGTAAGCTTCAACGGAATAATGAGGAACGAGACAGAACAGAAGCATCAGTCAGTGTTACGGAAGAAGCTGGTACTGGACAACATGGCGAGGGAATTCAAGGATCGGTATGTGTATTTAAATACATGATTTTCCTATATATCTCTATAGCTGTTCTATAACAATCTACATTTAGTTTTTATATTTACATACATGTTTTCTTCCTTCTATAGATTACACGTAGGAAAACCCGCAGTCCTAATAAGAAGAGGTTGATCTCCAAATATGAACGGCGCAGACTTCGTCGTGTCGTAGAAGCCCAAAACCAAACTGTGTCAGCAGGTCGTGATCCCGTAGATGGTAAATCCAATCCAAGCGAAACACACCGGGCCGCCTCAGGTGCTTCTAGGCGCTTCTAGGTTTCTCAAAGCTGAGACGGGAAAACAAGGACAGGTAAGCATATTTCAAATTCTGGAATACGTATATATCATCCCTATAACAATCTACATTTAGCTTACACGTTCCTTTTTCTCCTTTCAACAGAAATCATCTGGAAGTGGGAAAACAATCAGACTTAAATACTGGTGAATCTACAGATACACGTGCAGCTGCCCCCGTTCCCTTATCTGAAGCGAATATCCCCCCTTCGACTTCGTCGGTAAGTT
>JABUQX010071533.1:17500-27500 GCA_015478945.1 Trachelipus rathkii | reverse complement strand
TGCTTCCTAAGACCTTTTGCTCCTGCTCCATCAAGGCTCCCGAAACAAATTGAAGTCAATCCACTTCGCAAGCTCTCCACAAACCCGCTCCAGTTGGGAGGAACCGCTCACGGTTCCCGGCTCCAGCTCCGACCTCCGTCTCCACTATTAAAATATATTCCGTCTTCATTCTCATCCTTTCTTAATGTCATTTTTTTAAACAACACCAGAAAATTTTCTTATTTGAAAAGTTTGGAAGAGACTAAATAAAAATTTCCTATTTTCATTTATCCCTTGCTAAGCACAAATATTAATTAATTATCATCGCACCAATTTATTGAAAAAGTAATTTACATTTATTACTTCTTTTTCAATCTCTTAATTCTAAAATATGTGGAATTGCAAAATCATTTTCATTCAAACAAATAACATGAAATCTATTTCATTCTTCACTTCAAATTATTCTTATCAACCATACATTAAACCATTAACCATTCTTTTCACCGCACAAATATATTAAATTTACAAAAAACATAAATCATCATAACCACATTACAGATTTCTACAACAAATTTTTTGCTAATATATATTTTTGACCACCTTCGGTGATAAAAACCGATGGGACTTAAATAAATATTTCACCAGAGGTTGGGAAAATCCAAAAATCAGGCTCAGATTAAAAGCTGACATGTCCATTTACACGGCTTTTGAAGGGATGGCTGACATGCCCATTTACACTGCTTTTGAAGTGATGGCTGACATGCCCATTTACACTGCTTTTGAAGTGATGGCTGACATGCCCATTTACACGGCTTTTGAAGTGATGGCTGACATGCCCATTTACACGGCTTTTGAAGTGATGGCTGACATGCCCAATTTACACTGCTTTTGAAGTGATGGCTGACATGCCCATTTACACGGCTTTTGAAGTGATGGCTGACATGCCCATTTACACTGCTTTTGAAGTGATGGCTGACATGCCCATTTACACGGCTTTTGAAGTGATGGCTGACATGCCCATTTACACTGCTTTTGAAGTGATGGCTGACGTGCCCATTTACACGGCTTTTGAAGTGATGGCTGACATGCCCATTTACACTGCTTTTGAAGTGATGGCTGACATGCCCATTTACACGGCTTTTGAAGTGATGGCTGACATGACAATTGATACTGGGTTTGAAAATGTAGAGTTCTAAAATTTTACTAGTAAAGTTTACATATAAGACTGAGAGTAAGCGGTTAAGTTTGGGGTCATAGAGCTGGGGACAGATAAAGAGGTTGAAGGAGTATGGAAAGAAGAGTTAGCACGAGCTCTCCTCAAAGGAGGAGATACTCCACTAGAGATCAATTGCAATAGTTATATATAAAGAGAGTGATGCGAAGAATAAGATTGGAGAGTTAACAGGACAAAAAACCCTATACTTCACCTTATTAAGGAGTGAAGTACGTGTGAAACCATTTCAGATATGTAATGCATACTTCATACAAGGCGAACAACGCCTCGTTATTAAACCAGCAAAACGGAAGGTTGGTAAGATCCCTGAAGGAGCCACCAACCTCTCATGATCTCTGAAGAGAGAGAGAGAGAGAGAGAGATGAGAGAGGGAGAGGAGAGAGAGAGAGAGAGAGAGAGAGAGAGAGAGAGAGAGAGAATGTTATCCTTCCAAGAAAGAAAAATCACTAGTAAAGGAAGTACCAAGAATATTAAGAAAAAAGGAAGGCTTGGATTGTGTGTTTTCAAAGAGAACATTATAATTATCGGTAAATAACACAACTATATAAACGAGGAAGATCAGCGGTCTGTTTCACAGAAAAAATGTTATATGAGAAAAAGAAAAAATACTAAAGATTGATTTACAAAAATAGTTTATTTTAAATTTTTTTTTTTTAAAAAAAAAATTTTACAAACTTTTTTACACATATTAGGGGAGATTTTACTAGTCCAAAAAGAAATTTATTATATATAAAAATTAAATGGGGAAAAAGTCCTCTTTAGGATAGCTGATGTTCTTTTCTCTTGTGTGTGTAAATCACTACTATATATAACCAGTTGACATATCATAGATTTTGAGCAAAACACCCAATCTGCAAGAATGGGACTTTATAAGTTTTTCTATTTATTATTATTATTATTATTATTATTATTATTATTATTATTATTATTATTATTATTATTATTATTATTATTATTATTATTATTATTATTATTATTATTATTATTATTATTAAATGAAAAGCTTAAATTATTATTAAATGAAAAGCTTAAAGAAAACCGTGGTAAACCGCAAAAATCCAATTTTAAGGAATTTTGTCAGCTGCAAAATATACGTTCATTAATCGCCATTATTATTATTATTATTTTATTAATATATTTATTATATTATTATTTATTATTATTATTATTATTATTATATTATTATTATTATTATTATTATTATTATTATTATTATTTATTATTTATTATTATATTATTATTATTACTGTTTATAAACTTCTTTTTCTTATCTTTTTCTTTCTCTTTCTTTTATGATTCTTTTATGATTTCTTATATATTATCATTAATAAATTATTATTATTATTTATTATTATTATTATTATTATTATATTATTATATTAATTTTGTTATTATTGCAACATAATTATGAGCTTATGAAAAACATAGTACTACCCTGATCCGGGATAGTCACTAGGTTTATTAATTACATTATGCCAATTATTATTATTTATTTATTATTATTAATTATTATTATTATTATTATATTATTATTTATTAATTATTATTTATTATTATTATATATTATTATTTATTATTATTATTATTATATTATTATTTATTATTATTATTATATCAATATTGTTTATTTTTTAACATAATTATTGAGTTATGAAAAAAACTCATAGCTACTACACTGATCGGGATAGTCACTAGGTATTAAGATTATTATACTAATTACCAGTGATTATTATTGTTAAATTTTATACAATTAAAATTACTATTGAAAGTAAGAGGTCATAGCATATGTTGTGCCTCAAGAAATAGCTGAAATTATCTATGATGAAAATATAAGAAATGAATGTTACTGTATCGGGCTCAAAGGAACACAACACTGTTGTTACAATTAAGTAGACCCATTTCAGATAGGAGCGAAATTGCATCCTTAATTTATTGGCTTATTGAAATTGTAATAATATAAAATTATATGTGTATTTCTGTCATTAAAGGATGAAAATTGTAACTACTATACTGAATAAATATTTTTTGATTTTGATTTTGATTATTATTATTATTATTAAATATATATTATATGTATTTGATTTTTAATACTTCAAATATTTAAATTTAACCTATAGTTCCTTAACTGATTTATTAGTAATTATTAATTTATCTATTTGATTTATTTATTTATTTTTAATATCCATCTAAATTTGAATAGTCAAAACTAACTTACAAAATGTTTACTTCAATTTTTAAATTTATTTTTAGATTAGTTTCTTTTTAATTTCCATCCATATTAGATATGGAGGGTAAAAACTAAAATACACCAGCAGATACTAATGAACTTAGTTGTTCTTCTTCATACCCTATTTTTTGGAATATAATGTTCCTCTAAATTGTATTGTTCCTTCATGCAGGGTGCAGGCCTCTTCTTGTGTCTTAGCCTGTGGATGGGAGCCTAGGTATCCAGGGTGCAGGCCTCTTCTTGTGTGTTAGCCTAGGCCACTTTCCTCTCCAATAGATATTATATATATATATATATATATATATATATATATATATATATATATACTTATATGTATATAGTATATATATATAAAATATATATTATATATATATACTATATATATATATGGTATATATATATATATATATATATATATATATATATATATATATTTTTTTACTTACTATATTATTTTTCTTTTTTAATTCAAGTGGCCACTGAAAGTTGTTTTTTGTTTTTTATTTTTTGTTTTTATTTTTTTGCCAGTTGTAGCAGAACCAGAAATATAGTCTTGGTTCCAAAGATATATATATAGGATCTATCTTGCAATTTTTCGGCAAGAAGGTTTTGGGTGTGAATGCTTAGATCGTCAAAAAATAAACAATGATCCTTTGACGTCAAGTCAAATTCCCCTTTGAATAAAGTTATTTACAAATAACATTTACCTCTTAAAATGTATATGTTAATATTGAAATTTTCAATATTAACATATATATTTTAAGAGGTAAATGTTATTTGTAAATATTCTATCAATATATGCAGTCAACCCTTAGCTGATAGTTTTTGGAAAAAATGACTTATTTTCAATCTATTTTGCCCCTCCCCCCTAACGAAAATTCTGCGTACACCCTTGGTTCTATCCCAAACTCTTTTTTTTTCTATTTTGCATCAATGATATATATGTCACTGTGTTTCCTCTAAACTCTTAGGCTGATAACTTTACCACTAATCATTACTCCTTCCAATTTGATAGACAACTCATTAATAAGCAAATAAATGATGCAAGGAAGGTAGCCTTGATGCAACAGATGTAAAAAAATATACAGTATATTGTATAATGTATATTATGTACCTTATACAATATATATTATTTTATATTTTTTTTATATTTGTTTATTTCAATATTTTTAAATGTAATAAATATAAAATGTAAAAATATGTATATATATATATATATATATATATATATATAATATATATATAATATATATATATTATATATATATATATATAAATAAATAAATAAATATATATATATATATATATACAGTGCGTATTTAGGCGGGGGCCAGAGGGGACATGGCCCCCCCCCCCGAAATTTTCTAGACACTAAAAAAAATTTTTAAGTATTATATCTGTTAATAATATAAAGTGCAGAAGGTTTTAATTAATTTATAATAATTCGTCGCTGTCAGGACAAATCTCGTAAGTCCATTAGTTAAAAACTAAAAACTGAAACATCAGATAAAAATTGCAAACATTAGAATTTCAAGCTTGATTTTTGAGATTTGTGTAAGCGCATCTGAATCTGAACTGAGTATGAAATTGCTGCTGTACCAAGATTAACAAATTCCAAAAATACAGACCCAAACATTCCTACTCCGACCCACACGATTAATATCGCACATTCATTTTTATACCATTTTTGATGATTTAATATCAGCATTAGGAGAGAAGTTTAAATTTTCTTGCAATTTGTCATACGAAACGACCCTAAATGTGCCATATGAGAAGATAAAAGATGTGTAACATTTGAAAGGAAGATCTCGAAAGCCCAAATGAAGATTTTATAAAAGCAGAATGGGATTTATGGAAGTTGAAATGCATCACAGCACAGATCGTCCAAAACCGCCATAGATGGACTAGTTTCTTGTTCGCAGTAACAATTTCCAAATATTTACATCTTGTTGCAAATAATGGCAATTTACCCGTGTTTAATGCTTCAGTAGAAAAAGCTTTTCAACATTAAGACCTGAAAAGCTACTTTGAGAAATACTATGGAGATGAAAGACTTATGGGACTTGCCACTCCTCTACATACATCGAAATGTTGAAATAAAACCATCGAAGATCGACTATCTCGACTTCACACGCCACACTCATGTCAGGCGATAAATTTAAACAATTTAGGTTAGAATATTTTAGTAATTCCCATATTAATTCTTCCCATTTTTGCTTAGGAATTTATACTTGTCCTCCACTTATATATCAACAATATAATAATATATATATATATAATACTATAAAATATATAATATAAAATAATATATATATTATAATATATATATATAATATATATATATATAGTATATATATATAAATATATATAATATATATAGTTATATATAAAATCCTGACTATCTCTATCTCTCTATATACTATATATATATATTATTACGTTGAGCGTAACGGCAGAAAGGCTGGGTAATGACACGAACTTTGGTCAGAGGTCATAATCTATTGAAACAATATACATAATTAATATATAGAAGAGAATCAACAATAACAATAAATACAATAATAATAATAATAATAATAATAATAATAATAATAATAACAATAATAATAATAATAATAATAATAATATAAAATTACATTGCGAAAAATAGATAATATAGTTATACATTGAAATTCAGTTTTCTGTTATATTTGACATTTTATTTTTAGGGAAACTATTACATAAAATATATAAAATTTTCGAACATAGGTCTTTTAGAGTAGGCGATAATTTATAAAAAAGGTTATATTATTGTAAATAAATATAATGTATAATAAAGACTTTTTATATGAAATATTTTTCATTAATATAAACATGCAGCACATAATAGAATGATCCAGATACGCGAGAATCAATGTGACACAAAAGAACTAGGTCTGGCAATTACTACCTTGCAAACAATCGAAAGAAAAAATGTTGTACGAAAACTACAAAGGCACAAATTGATATAAAAGAAATCAGTGGTACTTCGTTAACAAATGTGAAAGGATTCTGTAAACTGTTTTTGAATAATGCACTGAGCTTGGCAGCTTTTATACGGAAGAATTGAAAAACTTCTTGAAGCGAAATGGCGGCTGTTGTTCTAACGAAGAAAACGGAATTTTCAGATCACGTGACGAGGAAGACGACAATACTGAAAAAGTAGAAAGTGGAACGAGACATGGCTCCCCTCCCGAAACGCGGAGCGTCGAGAGGGATTTAAGGTGAAAAGCGAACCACTGGACGTAATGTGCGTCCATAACGCGATATAGAACGAGGTGGACCAGACGGTAAGGTTGCAGTCGGAATCGGTTCTGGATTCGGAGGAGGAATCAGTATTGGAACAGGAGGCGGAGATGTCGGAACGAGGGGCGCCGGAGTAGCTGGCGAAGAAGTGACAATGGCTGAAGGAGTTGGCAAAGGTTCAGGTTCGTTTGGAGAACAAGTTGATGTGAAAGGCAGAATGGGCATAAAGTCGATATTATCTTGCGAAGTAGAGGTAGATGGTGCGGGTGCCGAAGGTGGAGAAAGAGTGGTGGAAGAAACGGGATCATGGTCGAAATAAGCCGGTTTGATCCTATCCACTGATATGTTTTCGCTTTTGCTCCCCTTCTGTAAGGTGAAGAACTTTCGATAGCGCTTCAAGACGAGGAAAGGGCCGTCATAGCGGGCTTGCAAGGGGCTACGGTGTGAATCATGCCGAATTAATACATGAGAGCAAGTCTCCAAATCCGCAGGCATGTAGGTTGGGCGGGGAGGATGGCGTGGCAAAGATGGTTTCCACGCCTCGGTACACTGACGAAGGCGGGACAGGAAGGTGTGCTGGTTCGTAGTTTTTGGAGAGGGAAGTACGAACTCACCAGGTATTCGAATGGTGGAGCCATAGACGAGCTCAGCAGAGGAGCATTTAAGGTGTTCTTTGTACGAAGTTCGGATGCCGAGGAGGACAAGAGGAAGAGTTTCGGACCAATTTTCCGGAGTTCCATGGGCCATAAGAGGCTTTTAGCTGCCGGTGATAACGTTCCACCATACCTTGAGCTTGCGGGTGGTAGCTGCAAGAGCGAAGACGCTTAGAGCCGATTAGAGTCATAAGGTCCTTCCAGAGGTGAGACTCAAACTGCCTACCCTGGTCTGTGGACACGGTCGAGGGAGTGCCAAACCTGGCTATCCAGTTGAACAAAAATGCCTGAGCAATAGTCTCGCTAGAAGTATCTCGCAATGGAATGGCTTCTGCCCATCGAGTGTATCTATCTATACAAGTTAAAATATGTGTGAAACCATTTGAGGGTGGTAAGGGGCCGACTAAATCAACGTGTACCTGGTCAAACCGTTCACCAGGGGGAAATTGCTGAAGAGGAGCGACAGTGTGCCTGTGCACTTTGGATTTTTGACAGTTGAGACACTGCGTTGTCCACTGTTTAACATCCTTTAGTAAGGACGGCCAGACGAAATGCTTACCTATTTTGACTTGACTACCTTTTACCCCTGGGTGCGACACATCGTGAATAGTGTGAAACACCTTTCTGCGCATGGGGGTAGGTACGACTGGACGAGGATGTGCTGAAGAGACATCACATAACAAAGGGGGAAACCCAAAAATTTCTACAGTTTGGATGTCGTAGGAAGAAGCACTAGGAAAAACAATGTCTTCGAGTTGCTGCAGACGAGCCATTTTCGACGAAATCAATGTCAGGTAAAGGAGAGATAGCGTTAATTCGGGAAAGAGCATCGGCAGGAATGTTGTCTTTTCCTTTTATATGGCGGATATCAGTTGTGAATTGGGCAATAAATTCAAGGTGACGGGCTTCACGAGGGGACTGTTTCACTGTGGAAGCTGTAATGGCATGCGTGATGGGTAAATGATCAGTTACAACATGGAATTCCCGACCTTCTATGAAATAACGGAAATGCTTAATAGCTAAATAAATTGCGAGAAGTTCCTTCCAAATGCGCTGTATCGTGTTTCAGGCGGCTGGAACTTTTTAGAAAAGAAAGCTAATGGACGCCATTCGTTATCAATAAATTGTTGTAGCACAGCTCCAGCTGCGAAGTCTGAAGCGTCTGTGTTGATTCTAGTCGGGGCTGTATCAGATGGAAATATTAGTAACACGGAAGAGGCAAGGGCTTCCTTGATGGCGGTGAAGGCAGTAGTTGCTTCGTCGTTCCAATCTACAGTGACAGAAGCAGCAGAACCTTTACGTGGATGTTTAAGAAGCGCATGGAGAGGAAGGAGAATTTTAGCAGCGGACGGTATGAAACGATGGTAGAAATTGACCATCCCTAAAAAACGACGAAGTTGACGCTGTTTTACAGGTTTCGGAAAAGCACGAATGGCTGCCACACGATCCTCAAGGGGACGTATACCTTCGGCAGAGATTGTATGTCCGAGAAAAGTTAGGGATGAAACTCCGAATTCACATTTGGAAGAATTGACACATAGACCAAATTCACTTAGTCTGGTAAAAACTTGCCTGAGATGTGAAGTATGTTCTTCCGGAGAGGTACTGGCAATCAATAAGTCGTCTATGTAGGCGAATACGAAGGGTAAACCACGTAATACTGAGTCTAGAAGACGTTGAAATGATTGACTAGCATTTCGTAAACCGAATGGTGTTCGAAGAAATTCGTAAAGGCCGAAAGGAGTGATAATGGCAGTCTTATGAATGTCTTCCGGATTGACGGGAATTTGAAAAAAATGCGCTAATTAAGTCAATTTTTGAGAAAATGGTACAACCAGAGAGGTGGGATGTGAAATCCTGTAAATGAGGAACATTATAGCGGTCTGGGCGAGTGATCGCATTCAGGCAGCGATAATCGCCAGTCGGGCGATAGTCCCCATTCGGTTTGAGAACCATATGTAATGGAGAAGCGTAATCAGACTTGGAAGGTCGGATGATGCCCTTTTCTAAGAGAGATTCGAACTCTAGCTTTGCAGCTTTGAGTTTGTCTGGTGCAAGACGTCGAGCGTGAGAGAATGGAGGTCTGCCATAAGTTTCAATGTGATGAACGACATTGTGTTTCACAGGAGGAAATTTTGAGACCGGAGAGAGAAGCTCTGGAAAGTCGGTAATTAATAGTGATTCAAAAGCATTATTAGTTGGAGAGAGATGTATGCCACTGATTGAAGCGGAAGCACGAATACAAGCGGATGAGAAATGTGTCTCAAAATCAATGATGCGGTTGTGGTTCATGTCAACGAGAAGGTTGAAGTGGGACAGAAAATCGGCACCTAATATGGGTAATGTGACGTCGGCTATCGTGAAGTCCCATACAAAGTCACGACGGAACGAGAGCGTTAAATGGAGTCGTTTGGTACCATAAGTATTGATGGTTGTACCGTTGGCAGCGCGTAAAGAGCCTGATGCTACTGGAGTATGAGTTTTCCCGAGGATGGAAAGTGGCACAGCGGAAATGGAACTTCCGCTATCTACGAGATAAGATAGTCTGGTGGATGGATCGTAAACGCAAAGTAAGTTAGACGCTTTTGAAACCACCCCGAGCGAGTTTACGGAGTGGTGTTTAAGTTTAAATTCTCGAAAGTG
>JABUQX010071533.1:0-5000 GCA_015478945.1 Trachelipus rathkii | reverse complement strand
ACCCACACACACACACACCACCACACACACACACACAACAATACATTATAGACACATTTTACATTAATACATTTAGTCCTGCACATCATCGTACTACTTACATGATCACATCGACTTGCTATTTCTACGATGTCAAGCAAATGTGTAACATTTTCTAACATAATGTTGAAGACTTTTACATTTTTCACATGTTTAATATAAACATTTCGTTTGTTATGTCGTATTTTCTTTAACGTTTCATAATATTACATTATATTTATATATGTGGTAATAAAAGTTATGTATATTTAGATTAGGGTAATTTTTATTTTATTTATATTTCATTTAAAGGGAATTAAAATTAATGGGTCTAAATTTATAAAAAACTATTTATTTAATTTATTGCTTTTACTGTTATAAACATTTTGTATTTACATAACTTTATATTCATAATATTGTTTTTGTTGATATCTTAAAAATTGTGCGTTTTTCACAACCATAAAGCAGTAACAGATCATTCAGTAGATCACAACCACCTACCCCCACCCTCCTACCACTAATCCAGATCTATTGAGTTAAATATGATCTAAGAATCAAGTCATTATAAATCGAGTATCATATTTGAGGAAACAACATAAAAATAAAGATTCTTTAAATAACACTGATCAACGAATAGATAATAGCATAACGTAACAAGATATTTCCCATTAATAAAGCTAACCATAAACACTCACCTGAACTAAGAATTATAATGTAACAAACAACAAACCTGCATATATTCTTAATGGTTATAAAGAATTTCATGAAGAGTAAACGTCAAGAACAACAGAATAAAGAATAACTAACATAGCATAACAAAAAAAAAAAAAAGAAGATGAACCTATATCCACTATAAGGCAAGCAAACATCTCTAACTTTACAATGTATAAATTGATTACATTAACCATTGTAAAAATAATTATAACAAAATTATACGATAACCATGGTCTAAATTAATTCATACAAGACCTAACCGAAATAATTAGCTAACGTAACAAATTATAGTCACATTAATAAAGCTAACATAACATTACCTGAACCTTAGATATAATGCTATAACGACAAAACCTAACTACCTCACGTACTATGAATAAATCTGCTACAGTTCACAAAGTTCGATACTACTATATAGGTGAAGTAGCTAACACACATACAAAACTCAAAATGTATCCAAACTTTTATTAACCAACATTACCAGCAACAGCTAAACAAGATATTATATACTAACAAAATCCCTTAACAAAATGAACCATCTATCAAAGATACCTACAATCTATGACTATGAAATTGACACTACTTTATTTCAAAATGCAACTCCATATCACAATATAACATCATTTTGAAACTATGAATAAACGTGGACCTTAGCAAAATTCAACAGTCAAACATATTTTGAAAATTAATCCTATCGATCATACAGAATCAACGAAATAAACTTCTAACATAGAAACGTTTCTTTTATAGTTTTTTACTTTACTTATTTTAAATTTATTATTTCAAACTTTTATTTTATAAGTTATTTCATTTTACATTATTACTTTGCTACTTTAAATTTATTTTAGCTTATTTATTTATTTTTATTATATTTAAAATAATTATATATATTTTTGTTTTAAAAACTTTTATATATTTAACTTCCTTATTAACTGTTTAAAAACAATATTTGTTTTAATAAAATTTATTTCATTTTATCTATAACTTAAATTTTTACATTCCCTAAAGCAGTAAATCAGTATAAATCAGTAAATACCACCTTTCCTACCCTTCCATGATTACATGATGATCTATATATGAATCTATTGAATTACAAGTCATATTTATTAATTTACTATGTTTTACATACCCTATAAAACAGTAAATCTGCTAATCAAACCACCCAATCCACCCTCCTAAACCATCAGTATATATAGATATATATATGATATAATATATATTATATTATTATTATATATAATAATATATATATATATATAATATATAATATAATATACTATATTATATATATTACCTATTAATAATATAGTAAACTAAGAACATAACAAACTTAACATATCTTACACACGAAATAAACGGTTAATATTAATACAAGTATCCTTACTAACATACTAGTAAGTAACTAACGATGGAGCCAAACTTATACTATCCACACTCTTTACAAAACATATCTCTAAATATAATGTCAATTTATACATTAACACTTGTAAATTATTAGAACTAACAAAATATAATCTCAACCCTAACCTTACTGACATGAACAGCATTATGACAAGCGTAACTAAAAAATTTAGAAAGTTATCAACTTACCAACTGAAGTCAAAGTAGCAATCTCAATCTTTTACTTATACACAAACGATCATATATTAATTTATTATTATTATTATTATTATTTATTATTATTATTACTTATTTATATTATTATTATTTATTATTATTATATATAGATATATTATTCCACATAAGATCTCTCAACACCAATAAACGTGAATGCGACCCACAACGCATGCCATAAGCTCACAACCTAAACTTGGCTGGTAAAATTGCTCTCTACCTGACACCTAAAACATTACTCAATCTTTAACAAAGAACAAAGGGTTTGGTTACAACATCTGTTATCCTCTTGAAAGAGCGGAGACAAAGAACGTGAGAAACAAGCCATTCAAAAGCGTGTGAAAAAGATAAATATAAGATTTGAAGGGGATAAACAAAGAATGAAGGGTATCAATTACCAATGAACATCTAGTTGCTTTGTTCTAACCAAAGGTATGAATGCGATTAACAACTGTATACGATGAAGGAGTAAATTGCTATTGCGTTATAAACATGTACCGCAAACACATGCACACATACAACACATACACACACACACTACATAACATAAGATTCTAAATATATATTATATATATAATATATATATATATAATATATATAATATATAATAAATATATATATAT
The DNA here is from genome assembly GCA_015478945.1 of Trachelipus rathkii. Lineage (NCBI taxonomy): Eukaryota > Metazoa > Arthropoda > Malacostraca > Isopoda > Trachelipodidae > Trachelipus > Trachelipus rathkii. The sequence continues at coordinate 2,031 of JABUQX010071533.1, read as the reverse complement.
GATTATATTATATATAATATATATATATATATATAATATATATATAATATGATATAATAATATATATATATATATATATATAAATATATATATTATTGTAGATTAAGTAATATTGGGTTTAATAATAAGATATAGATATTTATCAATTGTAAGATATTAAATATAAAGATCATTCACGAAATTGTTAACTTAATATTATTTAGTTTCCGCATTAATTTTTTCTTTCACATTTTTTAATATAAACATTTCTATATATATATTATTTTCTATATTATTTTTATTATTCTTCTTTTATATTTATAATTTGTTTCACAAAATATATTTATATATAATATTTAATATTTATTTATTTTATGTTCCCTAGCACAGCAAGACACCTCGGCCGCTAACCCCGAGAGACTACATCCAACGCCCATGTCGAGCGTTAGAACCTTAGCGCTTAACGTCTCAGCGTTTTCATGCCTTTACGTCTCCACAGCTTTCGGGTGTATAACAATTAAAGAATCGCAAAGTGACCCGCCGCATCTTACTTGCTGGACAGATTAAATATATATATATAGATATAGTAATATATAATATATATATAATATATATATATAACTATAATATAATATATATCATATATATATAATATATATATATAATATATAATATAATAACAATTTAATATATATATATATATAGTATATATATTATATACTAAGGAAATAAGTTTAAGTCAGTAAAAGAACAATTGTTCATTTTAATTCCATTTATTCTAATTAGAAACTAAATTAATCAAGAACATACATATTTTACATTAAATACTATATAACAAAGAATACTTAAATATAATATATTACAAAAAGGTAATTACCTATATAATATATATATACATAAATATAATAATACGACTACTAATATATATATATCAATATAATATAATATCTGATTTAAATCTATTATATATATATATATATAAATATATATATATATAATATATATTATATATATATTATATATATTATATATATATATATATATATAATAATATAATAAAAACTAATTCAACCCTAAACATGGAGATCTTGAATATTTCAAATTTAAAAATTCTAAGTCTTTACAAATATGCTTATCATTTGCGTTTTTGTTCCTTAGATAGTTTCTTATCTCTTCAATACCATCCGATAGCACATATGTAAAAAGTTCTCTCTCAGATATCATAGTATGTTTACTGTCAGGATCAGCAGCGTAAATACTTTCGCTCCATTGTTTTCTAAGTAGATAGATGAAATTTCTGCACGTTCATAGATTTTAAGAAGTTTTCAATGATAGTTTCAGCATCATCAGTTAGATTTTTCTTAAACGCACAATATTCCTGGTATAACATAGAATGAGCTACAGTTACGTAATTACACAGTATTTCAGTCTTCTTCATTTGCAATAATACCCTCTTGCGTACCTCTGCCATATATTTTATCTGTGGTAATCTAGAAATATAGATTTTACGAGCCGTAGGTTCAAATACACCTGGTTCCTTACGCCTCTTCCATACGCGAACCTCTATTCTATGTGAAAGTGAAATTATACCCTTAGAATAAGAGAGAGTAAGTAAGGTGATTGGTCTTGGTTTCCTCGCCCTGACTAATAATAATTTCCGGTGAATCAAAAAATTCGGTAGACTTAGAGTACTCCTTGACCCATTCTGCAGCGTGGTGGCATATACAGAGTATCTCATCAGTACTCATAAAAATCCGTTTGTTACTATGGTATACAGATTGATTAATACACGTGAAAAATTCAGGACCCGTTTAGCGTTTCTTTTATATAAGAATGATACTCCGCTCCTTGGGAATCAATTGATATTCCCATAAGATACAATATCATTGTCATAAGAGGTATACTGATAAGATGGTCATGATATTAACCACAACGAAATATACTTAGAAATGAAAATAAAAACCTAATTTAAAGATACGAGCACAAACTGTCAACGATATAAACAGCTAAACAGCAACTTAGGTCTTAAAATAGTTTATACTATAAGTAATA
>JABUQX010071532.1:0-44212 GCA_015478945.1 Trachelipus rathkii | reverse complement strand
CGTAAAGACTGTTTTTCAGGATTATTTTTGCAACGTTCTTAAACAGTCGTCAAGTTTTTGCCGGAATTGAGACCCCAAAAGCTCGAGGAATGAAGAAAGTTACACCAAAAATTCCTGTCTACCTTTCGTAACTATTCTAATGATCATTATTCTTGGAAAGTTAATGAATTAAAAATCTTAAAGTTTAAACAATAATGGAATTTGCAGCTGTTCAGAAAAAAAAATAATAACGACCCTGCAGCCGTGAATATATGATATTGGGTTTCTTCCTGTTGTTTTTACCACCTCCTCTCTCTCTCTCTCTCTCTCTTCTCTCTCCTCCTCTCTCTCTCCTTCTCTTCCTCTCCTCTCTTCTTCTCTCTCTCTCGTCTTTCACACACACACACACACCAGCACATCACACAACATCAACACCACGACACACACACAATGACACAACAGGTGTTGATGTCTAATTCTTTTTTTTTATTCATACATATCAGCCATCTTTAAGTATTCACAATCTTCAAACCAAGACAATAAGTCATATTCTCGCAGATACCGTATATATATACTTATTATATACTATATATAATATATATATATATATACTATATATATATATATAATATAATATATATATATATATATATATAAATATCTATAATATATATAATATATATATATATATAATATATAATATATAATATTAATATGAATATATAAATATATATATATTATAGTAATATAAAAGCATAATTCATATATATAAGGACACCAGCTTATTGTTTATAGATATTACTAAAATATATATAATACTACTATAAATAGATATATATATATATCTATACTATATATATATAATAGATATAACTCTGTGGAGGGTGGGGTCTGATAATTAAATTATGCCTTGTGATGACAGTATATTCTGAGGAAATCTATTTTTAGGATAAAGAGTAAACAGCAACTAGATCTTTACAAATACTGCCCATATTACTTCTTAATCAGTATCCAGAGTTTTCGTCGAGATCGCACTTAAATGACCATGACATAGTTAGTACCAACAACTTATTACAATAGGCATCATCATCGGACACCCCGGCTTTTGAACTATATATCATCGCTAGCTCGAGATCTCTAGCTATCATTCAGAAGCTATCTGCACCATACCGCTCCTATTTACTCGATATCCGTACATTACTAATATATATATACTTATACTATACTGAATATATACGTACTATATCAATTGTATTATAGTATATACTAATAGAATATCTGATAGTAGTGATATATCTATATAAGTTAGTAGAGGATATTATATTCTTTTTTAATAGAGAAGTGTTATGTCTTTAATATTCACACACACCCACGTCGGTGGCTCTCTACCGATACATTCGATTAACTTCCGTGTCAGCGCCTTACGCGTACTTAGCAGAATTCCGCGTCGCATGCAGAACTCTTAACTAAAAGATCATGCGAAAAACTTTCACGTAGTCACAGTTTACGCTGTATCATATGATAATTATACTTATGATAATATATAATATATATAGTATACCGGAATATTTAATATTATCACTATATAATATAATATATATATAATATTATATAATTATATATATATATATGGATCTATATATATAGTATGATAGTATATATATATTAGATACTATATATATATTTGTATATTATAATATATATATATATTATAAGTTAGAATATAGTATAGATATATATATATAGATAGATATATATCAGTATATATATATATATATATATATATTATATATATTAATTTATATATAGTAATATAATATATAACTATTATATATATATATATATATTATTATATTATATATATATATATATATATAATATATATAGTATAATATATATATAGTATATATATATATATACTATATAACTATATATATTTATATTAATTTATAATATATATATACTATACTAAATATAAATATAATATATATTCATATATATATTATATATGATATATTACTATATTTAATTATATTAATATTATATATATATATATAATATATATATATATATAAATAATATATATTAATATATATATATATATATATAATATATATATATATATATATATATATTATATACAATATATATCTTCTTATATGTATTTAATAAGTAAAATAATAATAATTAATAATAATAATAATAATAATAATAATAATTAATAAAAAAATAATAATAATTATATAACTAAATAATAATAATTAATAGATAATAATAATTTAATAATAATAATAATAATAATACATGATAATGATAAATGATAATGATAATGAATAATGATAATGATAATGATAATGATAAATGATAATGATAATGATAAGATAATGATGATAATAATTAGATAATAATAAAATAATGAAAATAGATAATAATAATATAATAATATTAAAAAATAATAATAATAATAATAATAATAATAATAATAATAATAATAATAATAATAATAATAATAATAATAATAATAATAATAATAATAGCGCAAAAAGGCTTCACCCCCGATTTTTATAAAAATCACTGGATATACTTTTAAAGAAAAAATAATAATGAAAGGATAAAAAATAAGTAATCATTTAAGATTCTGATATTAATTAATGTCTGGAAAGTTAAAACTTCCATTATGACTTTTCATTTTTGATTCCATCCAGGTTAGGGTCTCATTTCAGGCCCTCTTACTTTCAGTTATAATGAGGTTTGTTAGTATGCACATAGTAAATCTGTGCATACGTAACAAATCTTATCATAAAACGAGCACGAGGACCAAAAACGAGGCAATGAGGTCAATAATTTTTTTTTTAACAAAGCCTAGGGAAAATTTTAATAAATTTTGAGAGCCTGTAACTTTTGCCCTAAAGACTTAAATCATATTGTTTTTATATGCTTCATTATTATTATTTTAAGTATTACCCTGTGATTTAAAAAAAAAAATATAATAGGAAACAAATCCTAGGGAGTTTAACAACTTGGATGCTGTAACTTTGTTGTCTAAAGGACAGCCACGTGTTTGTTTTTATTTCTTCACTAAGCGTTACCTTTCTTCGTGCTAGCTCATTCGTAGGGTCAAGAGGTAACACCTTGGTTTTACCATCATTAAAGGTAAAGCGTGTTTAATCCCACCTAGGGTCATGTATTATTAATAATATATATAATAATATATTATATATAATATATATAATATATAATATATAATATATTATAATATCATATAATATATATAGATAATATATATATATATATATATATATTAATAATATTATATAGATTTTTTATATATATCATGTATAAATAATATATATAATATATTATAATATATACATATACATGTACAAAAGATATAGAATATTACACAGAATATTGTCTAATTAATAAAATACATTTTTAATATATATATACATAAAGATATATATATATATATATAATATCTAATATAGATATAATAATAATATATATATAAATATATATATTAAATTATATATATATAGAATACTATAATATATATATATATATATTATACTATATATATATATATATAATATATATAATAATTATATATATATATATATATAATAGTATATTATATATTATTGATAATATAAATATATATATATATAATATATATATATAATATATATATATATATATATATATTATATATATATAAAATATATATATTAATTTATAATGTATATATATATTATATTAAAGGCTATATATAGATATATATATATATTATCGATATATATATGATATTATATATTAATATATATATATATATAATAATAAATATATATATATACAGTGAATGTATATATCATAAATATATATAGAAAATTATATATATACTATATAATATTATATATACTACTATTAATATATAGATATATATATATAATTATAGTACTTATATATAATATAATATATATATAATATATATATAAGTATATATATATATATAATAAATATATATAGTATTATATATATAATATATTAGGGATGTGCCGAATAGTGAAAAAAGCCGAATACCGAATACCGATTATTCGGCTAAAAGTATTCGGCCGAATACCGAATATTCGGCGAATAAATCACTTCGCTATTCGGCGAATAGTTATTTCAAAGTTCCGGCATCCATTTAGGGAAAAATAAACAAAACTTACACTCTTCAACAAAAAAAAAAGGTGAAATTTTCTGGGATGGACTTTAGTAGCAATTAGATAAGTAATCGGAGGTGCTGATTCTCATATTTATTCTCGGATTTACTGTATCACATCCCGTTTGCGTGGCAATCATGCGATCCCTATTTGTGCAATTCCCTAGGAATGACAAAAGTTCATTGCGCACGGACGTAGGGCTGCTAGTATACTTACAGTGAGCCAGCAAGTTTACTTGCGGTTCGATAGTCGGGAAAGCATGTTGGTAACTTTAGTACGTCTACCTTTGGATGGATGCCAATGACCTGGATGATGTCTTAGTTCATCCATCTGAAATACAGCTTAGGATCGGTCCGTCATTGTTCCACCAGGTGACAGTCTGAACGATCTTGGATGAGAGTTGCAGTTTTCCCGAGTTGTCTCTGAGCTGTGGCTTCGAGGTCTGGCCATGAAAAATGATACTGGCCATGGCAACAAGAGTAACATTTTATCGTAAACAGAGAAGCAGAGCGCGAGGCTCTTCCAGTTCAGATTCTGTAACCTTTGTGATGCAGTGAATTGCAGGCGGCCGCTTTTTCTTTTTTTAACCTTTTCTTAAAAAAAAAATCCTTTTTCCCCGCTTTTTTTTTTTTTTGTTTCATAGTGGACCTACCCCAGCCATACGATGCAGGCTGCTCACACAGTACGGCGACACTGTTCATTGACACTTCCAAGAGCAGTTTAGAGTGCTGTAATCCTGTGTTGTACACAACGGGCAACAGGTATCTTCGCGTGTCAGTAGCTGGGTTACTCGACGGATGAGGAGAGGAGTATGCAAAAATCAATGACAGTTTGGAGAGGCACAATATCAGTACATTGGATGGTAATATGCGTGACCCCAAAAGTAAACTATTTTGCAACGTCAGGCAAGCAGGTTTCAAGCCCAAATTAAAGCCTGCTTCCTGTGCGATTGGGACAGCCGGGCGGCAAAGGACCACTGGACCAAAAAGAGAATGGCCACCGAGGGGGGGGAACCTTGACGCCAGGTGACAGAAACACGTACGAAGACTACTTGTACAGGAGGAATAAAATTGTATTTCCCCAACTACACATAAAACTTGGTTTATGAAACAATTTGTGAAGGCCCTGGACCATGATGTGTGAATGCTTCCGCTATATATGCTCAACGTTTCCTGGGTTTCTGAGTGACGAGAAGAAAAAAGCTCGGATATTTGATGGCCCACAAATACGGAAACTCCTCCGTGATGCTGCCTTTGCAACAACAATGACACTGTGTTAGTAGCAAGAGCGTGGAATGCTTTTTCAGAGTGTAGCACAGAATTCGTGAACAGGAAAGCGGAAACCACCTACACATTGTACAGAACGCTAGACAGTTTCATTCTCATGATTAGAATGAGGTATAAAGTTGCACTTACTGAATTCTCACTAAGAAAATTGCGGTATAACCTAGCGATTTATGAATGAGGACAGGAGGAAACGCCCATCAAGATCTAAAGTTCATGGGTAGAAGACTTACCAGGACAAGTTGGGATATCAATAGAGGGCCGACTATTTTGGAGCTTTGATGAGGGATATTCCAGACGCAATGCACAGTAGATCTTCTACGAAGAGAAAGTTACTACCATCGTATATATGTTTACATTAATCTTAAGATTCCTTTCTGATTACATTCATGTTGTCCCATATTACTCTTATTATAGTTGTATTATATGTTTAACAATATATCGATCGAAGACTATGTAATCATATCATTGCGATTTGTTCTCTCCCTTTCATATATATATTATATATAATTATATATATATTAAATATATATATAAATATACTACTAAAATATATAATAACTATATATATATATTAGTATATTATAGTATATATATTATATAATATATATATATATATATATATATATAGTATAATATTATATATTATATATTATTGTTCCAATAATTGTGATAGACTCCTCTTGAAAAAAGGTAAAAATCATTAAATAATTTACAAATCTGTGTTACACAAATATCTCACAAATGCTTTTTGATATGCAAAAACCGATTACATTTATGGAATCAGCACATCAATAATCAATTATGAAACCCCGTCCAACAAAAAATTTCATGTTTACCAGTGTTATATACAAAGTATAAAACAAATCAACTGTAATAACTATTTCATACTGGTAGCAAAACCATTCACATATTAAAAATAATAATGAAAAATTGAAAGTTTCGTAGTTAAGATATTAAACTAAAACTTCATTTGAATTGTCTTCTAAGGTTAAAAGGACAGAACATTAGCAGTTCTCCATTTTCAGGTAATAACTCTGTGGCTTCATAAATATTTCTCCTGTTCTAAATATTTCTTTCATTTCGACTGATGACGGTGGAGCTGAAAGGTATGTTATTGCTAGTTTTTCAAATCATAAACATTCCAGGTGTGTTCTTCCACCAATTGAAAGGAATATCATGGTCTTCACTAGTCAAAGTAGGCAAACTCTATAGTATTTGTTCTATTTCTTGATGTAAGTCCGTATGTGTAGCCTTTTACTTTTGAATGTACTAATTACACATCGCTCAAAAGGCATAGGGACTTTCCGTTTTTTGCACTCTCACTTTCTTTTCTGTATATGGCGATTTTGATGCCACAATTTGTTTAAAACAATCCATTAAAGAAGTGAAAAATGGAACCTTTCAGCTTCACTTTCCCCACTACGTAAATCAACGTCAGCAGAAGATCAGGAGCTAAATTTTCATGCATTCTTTCCATGCCTCACGATCATATTTTACTGATTCAATCTGATTCGTGTGTGTATGAAAATTAGCTTGAATCGCCAGATCTAAGAAAGTAGCTACACACAAAGTTAATTATCACATAGAACCTTAAAGAAAGTCTTTCTATCGTGATTTTTAAGCTCTTCAGAGAATGTAATTATGTCACGAAGCTTTTGGCTTTTAATTGCACTTAACTTTAAAAATAGATTTATGCAAAATTTAAGGGATCACTGGGCGACTGTTACTTCACGGTTAATGCTGTTTGTTTGTTGATGTTGTCAAATGGCTCAAGTAACTGGGGGAAAAATTTTGCCACTGAAAATCATGGTCAACCATTTTTACTAGACTTGCATTCCAGCAGCGGAATATTCATAAGTCGCTGGTTTCAGCGTGTAAGAAACGTCTTGAAGTTAATTTATGCGTTTGACATTCACACAGTTGTAAGCTTTGCAGCTGCCATTGCATAATGGTGAAAATGAGAGGATATGCTTTCTGGCAAGAGAAAATATCTTTAACCGAACTTCTGAATTAATACTTGTAATCGCAAGCTTGATACTGCAGTAGTTGGCCAATACATCGTCTGTGTGAAGATAAAACATGAAAGTGATAGCAAGCACTCGCCCTCTGGTTTGCGACCCTAGCCACGTAGCTACCATGTTGCGTCCTGATTATCCCGATTCTATATATGTGACATTCAATTTCTAGACTCTCAAGAAATATATGCGCATAAATTAACTGACACACACTCGGTTGATCCTAACAGAGCATGACAAAGAATTTTGCGCACCACTAGTGGCCTACAATATATTTGCAGTATACATGCATCTTTTTATTTTTTGCGAAAATAAGTTTATCTAAAAATTTTCATATTTTAAACATCTGAAAATACACTCCCGTTATATGTTGACGTAGCATTCATTGTTGGTATAAAGCTCAATACTATTCGCTTCATCTGGCAATTTAGTATATTCGTGCACAAAATAGATCCTCCCGCAATAAGCCGAGATCATCATTCGGCGCATATCTTGAGCCCCGAATATTCCTACACTACCGAATACGAACTTACCGAATATTCCGGCCACATCCCCTGTCAATATACTATACATAAAGCTACGTTACCCTAGTATAGTATATATACTAACTTAATATATACTAGCAGCTATATTATATAATATTATTATACGTATATAACTATTAATAGTTATTAACTTTATACTAGTATATATATACTATATTATTATAGCTATATATATATATATATATATATATTAATATATACCTAGTATATTATTTATAATATCTAGACTGATGCAAAAAAAGTCGACATTCTCATATCCTCAGACAACCCCTAAATAAGATTTTAGTGTCTTAAAAAAACACATTCTGCTTGCAAAACATTTCACCTCCAATTTTGAATAACTGTAGAGGCTGCTACGACCATTAGAACATTTAAAGGATATCGTTAGAATGTAGCACGTTATTTACAACACTTGCTGATCAGATTCCATTCCTGTATTATAAATTTTTTTCAAAAACAAAATATTCAAAAGCAATAGCAATAGCAAAAACAACGAAAAGTACGATTACTAGTATGACATTTCGTGGAAATGTAAATTTCAACACTGTACATTCGATCGTAAGAAAGCGTAAAGTAGCAAACCCTTTACAGCTGTTATGATTACATCTTGATGTGACCGCAAGTATCGTAGAACATTAGTACCTTCGTGGCTGTGACTATGTGTAGTAAGTGCATCTGTTTTTAAATATGGAAAGGCGTACACGTCGTACAACGGATATTGGGCTTATTTTACATACTATAGAATATCTGAAAGAGACTCAGCTCCCATTCAAAGCGTGGAAACGAATGACAGTTATTTGATGAACTACAAAATGAACAAAAAACATCTAGTGAAAATGAGCCGCTCTGTCTACTGCCGTAGACGTAATGACAGCTGTGGGAAAAAGCAGGCCATCCCACAATGTTGAAATGCCTTGTCGTTAGAAAAAATAAAAAACTACAATAAATGGGGAAAATTAAAAAAAGAACAGAATAATACATAAGAAAGAAACAGTCATGTGGTCTGGATAAGAAAAACAAGGATGATGGAAAAAACACTGAGGATAATCTGTTTCAGTGATTGCGCAATGCAAAAATGCTCTTACATAGACACAAGACGCGCGAAGATGCGTTGCGTTTTGATGTGCTCCAATGAGCTTGGAAAAAAAGACAAGGCAAATATGTGAGTGGAATGACAAAACCCGTTCTTTATTACTGGAAAGAAAAAATGCCAGGGAAGGGCGAGTCATTTGTTCACTTGGCAAAGAGATAGACGGGAAGCAAGCATACGTTTGAGGAGCTGTGTTGTCAAGTTCAAGCAGTATCAGGGCCGACGTTCTGCTAATAACTAATAATAGTTCATCATCAGTCTATCAGACTGAAACATATGTGTTTATCAGTACTACTCATCACAGACCTTAGTTCATAATCGTCCGCGAGAGCCCTGAGGAACGGAAATAAAGCCAAAACGAAGTTAAACTTGTAGGGACACATCCATGTCTGGGCGCAGCTTCTTGATGCATACTCAAAATTAATTGACAGACAGCTGCGAGCTTCACCGAAATCGCAATCGGATTTGCCCCAGGCAGCGTTAGAGATTAGCATCCTGCTTGTAGGTCCTTATACTAACTTGTCGAATAAAAGGACTCCTTAGATCGATCATGAGGAGAATCAAACGGTTCGGCTAGAATCGACTTGATTAATTCTTTACGGCTAAGCATCGAGCTTATTCATCCTCAAGTATAGACGAGCAAAACAAACAATTAAACTAGTAAATATGAACTAAACTTGCAAGACCACGAGAGAATTATTGAAACTGCAGCTGAAGATTTTTCAAGGAGAACAAATTAAGTCACCTCTTGCCGGCCATAACCACACTGCACATAGTGGGCATTGATCAAAAGTTAAATGAAGATCCGATTATCCGTCGATGAAAATTTTACGAATGACCCTGGCCATCCTTTATATTTCCTGTGGTATCACTACTCTCTGATGAGCTGGTGATCTATGATTTTTGATCGACACATAAGCCGACTTTTTGTTCGGGTCATCGAAGTCCCGATAGCTTACCCGTGAGAACAGGCTAATACAATGTTCATTGCAGGATGCTGATATATTGCAAGAGTAGTATGGCTCAATGGGATCATATCTATAGCAAGTTCAAGCGGAGTTGATCCGTTTGACACTCACCTTCCAGGCCAGACCATGATAATAGTGTCGGGTTGCCTTTATCGCACAGAGCAAACGAGCCATGTGCTTAAACACATGACTGTGGCTAGGCGTTGCCATCACAGTTAGATCAATTAAACATTGAAACACCAGCCCTGTTCTCGTCTCCTTTGCTAGCTTCTCTCCTGGACCATGAAACTTTATTTTTAAAGAGATCTTTCAAATCGGGACCCACTCTACTGTATCTGTCCATATTCAAGTAGTCGGGGTAACCGTGGGGTGAAAAATTGACTCACGACAATTAGTGAGCCAAACAGCCCGCAGAAAACCTCTGTCATCAAAGAGAGAATTAATATAAGACCAGAAATCCTGTATATCGCTTCACATTGTTGCAATGCGCAGCTCAGAAACTACTCTCCTCGTAATGATCTAACATCGAATTCTCGAGCTGAGCTGAATTTTCTTTTGGTAAACCCTTCCAACTCAGAATCAGATTTAAAGTTCCCGGACCACATCATAGGTGCACGTTGGATGGTTCTAAGCACTCTAGCTGCTATTAACAATAGGAGTTTAAGAACAAGTTATAAGCCGACTCCAAGAAGAAGAAAGAGACACCGTATATGTTCCTGTTTTAACACAATAAATATTACTATCGTGTTTTGACGCATCGAAGCCATAAGTTTGTCTCCACACTCGGCATTCGGATATCGTATAAAGGCTGCAAAAAACATACAAGGAAAAAATATGATACCCATTCGCAAGTGCCGCTCTTAATAAAGTTGAGGCATGTAGGGACTTCTCTTGAGGAACTTTGCCGTTGCTCTATGCATTATTGATACAGAGTTTTGTCTGCAGACAAAAAAAAACAAAAGTGACGGCATGCTCGTAAAGAAACAAGTGGGAGTCCAGACGATAAAAAAGAGCTAACATAACAATCCCTGTACGCACGATATCCTAAAAACAAGTTGCAGGATTTCGCGACAGCCAGACACCAAACGAGTTCTTTGACAGACTATCATTTGCCTTCACGCATCTCGTAGACAAAGATCTGCAGAGTGGAATGAGTGTACGAGGAAGGCAATGAAGCGTAATTGGACACCCAGAGAGACAATCTGTATAGAGAGCTAAAAGTGGAAAGAATACTGGCAGCACGTATGGGGGCTGTGGCGGTCGATTTAATTACCGTAAGTTCAATACAAAACAAACTTGGGGAGGTATAACAATATGGATGAAGAGCAGAGATAACCAGTTACCTCCTTACAAGGCTGATACATCAGTGACAGTGGAAATCTATTTGCCGGACGAAAAACAAATGAAAAAACAAGACTGCTTACATGCATAGGGAACATTAATATATATAATAATACAGATGAGAACTTATGTGGTTATTATATGTCGCTCATGGAAACTCCACTGAAAAAAAAAGGTTCATACGCCTATTACGCTTACGTCTCAGATGGTAGTGTGAGAAATCAGCCTCGAAACTAATAGTATGTTTCGAACCTGCGTCAGCGAACCTCTAACGTCATTAACACCCCTAAAATTTCGCAACCCAATGTTTGTTTTACAATCGATAAAACAATTAATTGCGGTGTCTGTGAAAAACTAAAATATAATTTTTCCTATCCCTACATTTCGCTCATCAGTCTAAACTATAGTAGTATACTATATAATAGTTATAGATATATATATAATTATTAAATAATATATAATTATATATTATTATGAGATTATATATACGTACTAAAGTACGTCGGGTATTATAATATATATATAAATATATATAGTATATTAATATATTGAAAATCTATAACCGAGCACACTTAAAATCCCGATTGTGGTACTTTGGTGGCGCGTCTGCGGTTGCTTGTGAGTTTAATGCCTTATAGAATTCAAAGTTAATTGTAACATACTGCGACACGTTACTGTTGCATGTGCAACAGAGTGGAATGCTGTCGTTACGAATTGAATTTTTGTATATCAAGAGAAAAGTTGGAGCTTAATTGAAGGAATAAGTTTCTCGCAATCCACGTGGTGTTGACATGTAAGAAAATATCAAGTTTTCTTAAAATTCAAGACGAGAATATATAAAAAGGCGGGGCTTTTTTTTTTTTATTTACCCTTTTCTTTATTTTCTCGAATAAAATTAAAGAAAATCGACTCGTTCCAATCGCCGAATACCAGAATAAGATAAAAACTCGCTATTACAAATAAAATAAACCTCAACTTTCATTTAGACCGTCACGCAAAAAAAAACCTATTGGTGGTGAAATTAATACATGCAACCATATATTATTAACTATTATATCCTAGTACACTATATAAGTATATATATATTTAGACGTACCTTATTTCGACTACTCTATCTTATATATACTTATTAATCTTATATACTTATATATTATCTAGTATATAGATTATATATATATACTATAGTATTATATATAGTATATAAATATAATATATATTATAACTATTATATTATATATATTATCGATATATATAATTATATGATAATATATATAACTATTATATATAAATATATTTAAATTAGATATAAATAATATAGAATAGTTGATAATATTTATACTTATATTTAAGGCACTACATATATATATATACATTACTAATGTATAATATATATATATATAGATAAAATAATATTATGCCGCCCCGCGGCTATATAATAGATAGAATATAGTATAATTATAATATATCTATATGATACAATAATAATAACTATATTATATTAACTAATATATTATATATTATAGTATATTAGTATATATTTAATATCATTAACGAATATAGTAGGGTAAATAATAACTAGTAGTTATTTATAAAATGATATGCTAACAACTACTTACACTCTACTGTATAGCTGAAGGCAATAAAATTTTACTCAATAGTACTGTAAAACAGACTTAAAGAATAAATATAATACCTTTGTTTTATAACGTTCTTTATAGATGAGAAACTCTCACAAATACGCTATATGACGATACAAAAAAAGTTAAGTAGGTTTAACTATTTATCAGAACGGCGTACGTTCTCTATATCTCATGAAATAAGGATAGATAACTGTGTTATAAAGTATTTTACTATCAGTGTAGTTGAAAATGTCACTCATACAGATGATAATATAAAACTATATCGAGAAAGCTCAACAATCCCTAACAGTTATTCGCTAAAGACAATATTGCGGTGCCGGGAATGAAATTATGTAAAAACGCACTCACACATACAATAGTTAAATTTGTTTTAAGATTTCTCATAGTGATCTTGGTGATACATGGTTTCTCTATTATATTTAAATTATAATGTTAAGTTTACTTTGAAAAAAACATATATAAGCCTCCATTATTCCAGAGAAATTAAAAATACATGACAGAATTTTACACTTGCCCTTCAAATAAGAGAACTGTAGAAATTTTCTAAGTTGAAAGATAGTAGTAGTATATACTATATATATATACTCTATACGATTATTATAAGAGGTAGAGAGATATAGTATACATATATATTATAAATACTATATATATATATTAGACTATATTATATATAAATATATATATCATCTATAATATAATGATAATATATGAAATTATATATATAATATATATATAATAATTAAATATACTATAATATATATATAATATATAGTATTATTATATAGTATATAATATATAATTATATATATATATATTATTATAGATATATTGCTATATATATATGAAATATCTGGGTAGCGGTGGGTGTTATGTGTCCGTGCCGCGCAGTCCGGTGTGGCGTCTCTAGTGCTTTGATGTGTGTGTGTTTCGTGAAAGTGCGTGCGTCCGCCCATGGTGGCGACGTTGGACTGCAACCCGTAAGGAACGAAGATTATCTCTCCGCTTGGCCATAATATATCGAGGCTTAATGTACATCGATAATTTCACCTCCTCATTTCCCGGTCAGTGGAGTTCACCCGCTACTCAGCGTTCATTCTCCAATTTTCTTCATCTCACTACTCTTTCGATACTTTGATAACATCAGCACTCTCTTCCTAGCAAACCCTAAATTTCATCTCTTTATTCTTAACCGAAGACCTTCAGATTATGCTTTATTGCATCGCTTCTATGTGGTTGGCAAACCTCAACTTCGCTGCTCTTTACGCTTGTTCTCTCTTCGCTCAAAGCTTTCCAGCCCAAATGAGAAGCCAATGTGTCCTATTCTGGCACGGAGCGCAACGTGCTCTTCATATGGTACTGTCTCCAGAACATGGCTATCCTTGTGCTCACCACTAGCGTGCCACACTTACTTTTTTCAAGACCGTAATGACCTCAGATCTGCCTTTCTATTCTGAAATCTCGAATTAGCTTAAATCCACATTTAGCTAGAAACTCATTTCTCTTCCTCTTCTTCTTAACCTCGAAGTCATCATCTTTGTAAAGTGAATTTCAACATTCACCACGAATGGCGTTCCACTATTCTCAAGAATACAGCTAGTGAACTTTGGTACTGCCATTTTCTCCTATCGCATGAATGATTCGATCTTACAGTCAGTAAGTCGTAGCTCTCTTACTCCATATCCTTGATGATTCTTGAAGAGTGCACCGCTCAACCTACACTCTAGACTTCTGTTCTCTTACCAAATCCTTGATTCATCATGGAGAATGAAGCCCAACCACTCTAGATCTTACTCGACCACTTGATCGATCTTGGAGATGGAATCTAAACTATAAGATCTCTCATATCAACTTATCGCTCTTGATCAGTTCTGGAGATGAACCTGGAACCACTAGACTACTTTCTATTCAAATCCTGATCATGCTTGCGAGCTACACAGAAATTAACCCAAACCCACTCGTCGACTCGTCTCTACTCATATCCTTGATGCATCTTGGAGGATGAAACATCCCAACAATCTGGATCTTTCTCTACTCATATCCGGTTGACATCATTGGAGATATGACCCAAACTCGCGTTTATATCTTTTTAGCTTTACCAATCCTTTCTACTTGTTCTGTTTAGGATCTTATCTTTCCGTTTCTCGAGTTCTCAGATTCACCTTCTGTCGATTTCCTCCATTTGTTTCTATCTTGCTGTAAAGTCTTCCGCAAGATAAGACCTCCCTCCTACTGCGCGTAACGAAAACGGGTTTGCGGCACTTCTGCTGCCTTGCCCAATGAGCTCGGTACTCGACTTGCAATTCGACCCTCTTCTGATTTCCCGTGGAATGAATTACTAGTCATAGGGGAGGATCTCTCGGGGTTCCCTCGGCGTCTCTCGCAGTCTCTCGGAGTTACTGAAAGGCGATGGCAGTGTCAAATTCCGGGCATCTTTGCATAGAGATTTTTGCTGATATGCGCCGAGACGTTGACAAAATTGATAAAACATCCTATCATATTCATATCATATCATATATACTATAATTAAACTATATAATAATTATATTACTATTATATTTATATATATACATATATTAGAGTTGGCAAAAATAGATTATATATTATATATAGTATTAAATAGATAAACCATACTATATTATCATTCTAATATAAGCCTGATAGTAGAAAGATCATATTACTAAACATACTATTATAACAGCCACGGTTTACTGGTCCATCAGCGCTCATGCCATGGTAGCTTCAGCTTCACCCATAGAGTAGTATAGTCATGTACTATATCATACTATAATCTACTAAAAGTATATATATTTAACATATCAGCAGAATATATATATACTATGTATATATTATACGTATAGCTAACGCTAGTGTTAGTAGATAGATGTCTAGCGGTAGCATTTAGCTCATATGATGTATAATACTACTAATATAGTGCTTCTACAGAGCGCTTTTTCGGTCATTAGCACAACTCCATTCATCAGTTCGAAGTGGCCAAAATCAAAAAGAACCGCAAAATCTTTTCCCAGTCAGGTAAATTAAATGAATTCTAGACAACAGGTGTGACACGCCGTGAAAAAAAATCCAATTCTAATTATATTTCATAAAGTAAAGAATAAGTACCAGGAATAAGTCTCTGTTCTAAAACTTTTCCATATGTATTAGTTTACAACATTATACAAATAACATAAAATAAATACAATTAGTATAATGAATAAATAATAATACATAATAATAATAATAGATAAAATCAATAATAATAAATTAACTAGATAAGATAATAAGAATAATTAATAATAATAATATCATAATTAATAATAAATAATAGAATAAATAATTAAAGAAATAATAAATAATACATAATAATAACTGAATAATGGCTAAATATCTAAGATGATACTTACATATAATTAATAATAACGATAAGATAATGATAAAATTAAGAATAATAAAATAAATAATAATAATCAAAATAAATAATAGATAATAATATCAAGTAATAATATAATAATAATTAATGAATAACGTAAATTGTTATCAACTATAAAATGAAAAACAAAAGCATGTCATTGACTGAAAATGAATAATAAAAGCTTGTCATCAACTGGGTATTCTCCTCAGCAACTCTCATATATAGCTAGTGAACAAACATAAGATATATGAATTATATAATAGAAAAAAGATGTAAATACTATATATACATATATATATATATATATATATATAAGAATTTATGACTTATGATCAGCCGATAGATGTATATTACTTATCTATATAGAACCTCTAGTTCATATAGTAACAGCACTTGCCTACAAACGTATATGGCATCCTGTGTCTTATACAGTATTATTATATATGCTCTCCAGGATGGATATATTGAGTATAATCTTCCTAGCTATTATAATATAGTATTAATGAGTATATAGTCACTCCATCTACTCTGTCTATAGTATATCATATAATATAGCCAAGTATAATTTTATTACGTATAATATAGTATTTATAATATACATATGTAAAAGGGCTTACTACGAATTACTAGTACTAGAAGAGCAGAATAGTACTATATATACACTTTATTATAATATATATAAGATCAAGTATTACAACAGTAACATATATATACAAGCATATACATAATATGTATCCGCTATTGTATAAATCTATAGGTTTAAATAGTTTATTATTACAGTACTATACTTATAATACTATATTAGCTCATATATTAGAAGTAGTTCTTACTGCTATATATTATATATTAATACTTAGGTATAAATAGCTATAAATAATAAATAATATTATACCAAATAATAATACTAATCTATATATATTCCTTATTACTTGAGCGGTCTATTAAGTAGTAACCATCGACAACTATACAACCTATATATCAGTACGTAATATATATCAGGCTACTACTACTCATATATATATATATAGCATATATATATAACATATAATACTGGAAAATATATATACCTACATATATACTATACACTATATTATATATATTACTATATATATATAATATATACTATATATATAGTACTATATATATATATAATATATCTATATAATAGGTATATATATACTATATATACTATACTAACTATGATCAATCCTCATCATTTGCTCTACTTGCCTAAAAGTCGTGGGAACGTAACTCCCTTATCTATTCTTCCAACTACCTGAGAGTGATATACACTGTTCAATACGCACACTACGCTTATCGGGGTCATATCTCGGCTTTCTTTAATTGTATCACTGGGGTTTGGCTCGAGCTTTGCAACCTTAACTTCCATCTCTTGAATGAGTCGTCTTAGGCCAATCAGACCAGACATAAAAAACAACCGCCGCGCGCCGCGCGCGCACACCACACACACACAATATCGATACACATACACACACACACACGCCTACACCCCACAACCACACACCTACACACAAACCTAGACATCACACAACACCACACACTCCCTTACATATACCTATACTAGCTCATTCATACTATATACTACTTATATATACTAAATTATATATTATAACATATGAACTATTATAATAGATCCTCGTCGAATCTGTATAGTACTAGTCGTCTTTTCAATCGCACCATCATAAGTATATTCATATATATATATAATATATATATATATATATATAATAATATATATATAGTATATATAATATAATAATATAGAATATATAATTATATATATATAGATATATATAAATATATATATATCACTATATAGACATAATATATATATTATATAATATATCAGGGGCGTATATATAGGCACGTTCCTGGTATGAGCTCCACCCCAATATTTTTTTAGTTCTTCCAACATAAGGTGCAAACTAAATTGTAAAGTTATACTAAATTATTAAATTCTAAATAAAGTTAAAGAAACAAGAAGCGTATCTTCATCATGAAAATAAAAGAAAAACAACCACAATAATATATAAGTAGCTCATAGAATAATATATTGGAGATTCCATTTAGCAAATTCTCGCCTCCCTACTCGATTTAGGAGTAAAAATCATCGCCCGGCGAACGTAAAAACGAAAATGACATCATTTTTTTTACGTCAACTCTATAAGGGGCGGAATATAATTAAATCTTTGATAATTAATCGATAAAATAATCATAATTAAATATGACAATCTTTTCGTTTCTTCCCGTAGCAAATATTACGAACATGTGTGCGCTTGTGCAGTTTGTTGTGAAATTTGTATAAAAATGTTTCTGATTGTTCTGGGTTTTAAAATATGTATTTTATATAACTTTATTTAAGTGTTTGTATTTTAGCATTTTAATATGTAATAAAATAATTGAAATCATGCATAATGGAGTAAGTGTAGATTTATATTATTAAAGAAAAGAAACGCTTTAAAAATCTTATCTAATAAAAACGACAGGCTCTATTTTAAAAAAATTAATAGGCCTAAGAAAAGTACTCAATTGGAATGTGATTTTAAAATTAAGTATTGGTAAATATAATGTAAACAAGCTTTTCTTACAAATAAATAGGTACGTATTATAATTATTAAAATATGCTTTCGATGTTTTCGTTAGCTAATATTATTCTCTAGTATATATAGTATATATATATATATATATACTATATATTATATATTATGTATATACTAATATATATATATATATATTATAAATTATAATATTAATATATATAATACTATAATATATAATATATACGTATATATAATATATATTATCATTAGATATATATAGATATTATAACATTTATATTATATATATATATATATATATATATATATATATTAGCTACTATATATATCTTAATATATATATAACTATATATAATATATATATATATATATATATATATTATACTAATTATATAATATATCTATATACTATATATATATCTATATATAATATATATATATCATATATATTATATATTTATAAACTATGCCTGCCCAAGTGTATTCTTCCAGGTACGACAAATAAATATTAAATATACTAGTATATACGTTATACCTATTATATCTATATTATATAATATATATATATATATATAAATTATATACTTATAATATAATTATATAGTACTATATAATATATATATATAGATATATATAAATAATATTATATGATATATATATATATTATATATATAATAATATTACATATATATATTATTATATATATATATATATAATATATAGCATATATATATATATACCTCTATATATATTTGCAAGCGGCATCCCGGATTTGAAAAACTTTTACATCTTCTCATTTGTATGTGAAAATTTTCTAAACAACCTTTGGAAAGCGAAACCTGGAGTTTTGTTTTGCATTACGCCGATGCTGATATTCGCCTACGTTACAAAATTATAATGAATTATATCGACCCTAAATAATATACATATAGTATTTATATATAATATAATTATATATATATAATATATATATTATATACTATATATATATATATATATATATACATTATATCATATATATATATATATAGATAACTTAATATATATATATATATATATGATACACTATATATAGAGATATAAATAATTCCCATATGCAGAAACAGCTAGCACAATTTAGAGATTTTTTTTGCATCGGCATTTGGCATTCAGCTGTAAAAACTCCAACGGAATCAAAGAAATGCCACCATAGTTTCAATTAATTTTCAACACCAAAACTTTAATCTTCTTAAACGCAATATCAATTGTACTACTCGAGTCGATATTCGATAAATAACTCAATATAACTATAGTGTGTCAACAGCTGGGTACACAAATCGTGTCTCATATTTTCTAACTCATACTTCAATTCTGCTCACCATGCTACTTTAGGATAATTAAAAGACCGCGGTCAAAGCCAGGTTTGCTACAATGAAAAGTTGAACGCACAAAGTTTGAGTGTTAATTGTCACAATAAACAGTCGAGATGAAATTTAGCAAGAGTAGACCATAAAATTCCATATTTATATTTAAAAAGAGTGTCTTATCTTTATGAAAATTATGAAAATTCAGAACGGGATATAAATTCACACTTATTAATTGACACTGAATTGATAACCATTGCAAATTCTATTGCACTTAATAACATGATAAAACAACTACTGCAAAAAGTCTGATGTATATGGCACCTCCTTAGCAGATGTTATTCCACATCTTAAAATACTAAAAACAGGAAACTCACAATGAAGTAATGAATCATATTTTAATGTAGATTACATGTTTCAAAATATTATCCAAGGGAAAGAAGCCTTGGAAATTAAATTTTATTCATCATAATCCACGGTACAGCACCAAGTTTTTCACCTTTTCTTTCGTGAAAGCAATAACGAGAGACAGAGAAATATCAGACTACCCTGAAGATATTAAGAGAACATTAAGTGTATCTGAAATTGTTCATCTTCAAAATGGGACATTTCGTGAGAAATGATTTCAGATCTGGAAGACTATTAAAAAAAAAAAGAGCTGCTTCAGGAATAGATCCTGTTCCTGAAGTAGGAGAAGAGATAGAAGTTTTCCGAACCAGTACAAGACGATGCCAGAAAGAAAATAAAGATTTTTCAGTGAAAGATACACACAAGGGTAATAAAATATTTATGATGAAAGGGGTATCTAGAACATGTGTGAGGGCAGACAGGTGTTAAGAGATGGAAGTGCGAGTCGAGATTATTTAAACGGTTTTAAGAAATAATATAGAAGAGAAAGAAACCACAGAAAAAAATGACTGTATAATGGAAAAAGAGAGAATGGAGAGAGAAAACCTGAGTTAAGAGAGGTTAGCCCAATGCGAAATGGGTACCGCTTAGAATAGACAATGCAATATGTTAATACGATCCACTTGAATATGGTAAGGCGATATATCTGCAAATACAAGGATAAATATTATATTTATAAATAAAATCTGCACCAATAATGGAAAATGAGGAATCCATGATCACAAATGGTCATATCGCGTAACAACAAGTCGGGGAGAATACCCCACCCCACATAATCGAGACGACCAATGTGTGAAGTGGTTTAATGAACAGAAAACAAAAGAAGTGGCCATAATTCTAAAAGATTGGAAATTAAACAGAATAAACACTATAGAAAGGGAAAAATGAAAGTCAAAAATTGATTCAAGAATTGATGAAGCAATGATATTAAGATGAATTTGTGGTAAAGGAAAGAGATGCTTAGGTGTGAGCCGTATAGTATAGCATGTGAAATATTTAGAGAGTAATTAAAAAGTAAATTATAGTATGACACATAACTAAAATTATTACTAAGAATATAGTAGGAAAGTGGTGAAGAAAAGTATGAAAATTTTTAGGGACTGGTGGTTAAGCAGCGTACCTGTAAATCCTCAATATCTTGCACGGTTAAGGTTTGGACCTAGGAATAAAGGATAAAAAGCTACTAAAACAAGAGATAAAAATTAATTAATTAGATAATAAAATATATTATATATATATAATAAAACTATATATATATATATTATCATTTATAATATATATATATATATATACGATATATTTCACAGAAATTATTAAGGACATTTCAAATCACAAATTTCTGTTCCAAACTGAAAACTAAAAAAATAAGGTACAAGTTAATAAAATGTTTTAAATAGAGTTAACATGAAAAGATATAACATTTTTCTCTTTTTGTTTTATGATCTCTTAAAATACATGAATATATACATATATATATACTTAATATTAATATAATATATATGAGAAGTATATATATATATATATAGGGTAATTATATCATATTATATATATATAGATGTGATAGTATCATATATATTATATATATTATATAATATATATATATATACAATTTATACAAAAAATATAGTGATATATTAAATATTATAAACATTTTTACACTATAAATTTTAAGTAAATATATATATATATATATATATAAATAAATAATATATATATATATGTAGTATATATATATATATATAATATATAATATATACTATATAATATTATATATATATAATATATACTATATACTTATATATATATTATATATATATAATATATATAATATAAAAAATATATATAATAATATAGTATTAGATATAATATATATATATATAAATTATATATATATATAGGTAAGATATAATATATATATATATATATACATACATATATAACTTATATATACCCGTATATATATATTATAAATATATATTAATATATATATATTATATATAATATAATATATATATATATTTAATATATATATGAGAAGAATATATATATAGTATATATATATATATAATATATATTTATATAATATATAATATATATATATATATATTTATTATATATTATATATATAGAAGTATATATATATATTATATATATATATATAGAGATATATATTATATATAATATAATTATATATATATATATATATAATAATTATATAATAATATAGGAGGAGGTAGAAAAAGATATAAAAATATATATCTAAGATATAATATCTATAACATATTACAGTAGTATATAATATTTAGTAACTACAATAGTTATATACAGTATATATATTACTACCTATATATATATATTAATATATACTATATATATAATAGAATATAATATTTATATAATATAATATAGTGATATACAATACTATATATATTTATATATATATATAATATATAAATAATAATATATACTAATAATACACATATATAATATATAAATAGATATAATATATATATATATAATAAATATACTATAATAAAATATATATAATATAAATATAATATACTAATATATACTAATATACTAAATAAACTATAATAATATATATATATATATAAAATAATATTAGTTTGTGTTATATATAAATATCAATACTAAATATAGTATAAAGAGTAGCAGGGAGTAGTGTAGTTGATTATATTAATAAGGAGTATATATATTGATGTGAGGGGTAAATAATATAATATATATATATTTATATATATATATATTATACCTATTATATATATATATAAATTATAAAGTAATAATATAATATTTATAAAGACAATATATAATATATAGAGAAACAGTAGATCATATACTTACATATAATAATAATATATAAAGAAAGAGTAGGTATATATATATATATAAGTACTATATATTAAATATAATACTATAAAGAGGAAGTGATAGTAGTAAGTAAGGAGTACATATATTAATAATATATATATATAATAATATATATATATATAACATAACACTCTATGCATACTACATAACTATAACCATAATACTATTATATGTATAATATATAATATATATAAAAAAATACAAAAGTATATGAATATCATTCGAGAAAATAGGGAATCTTAGATGAATTCAGTATATATACTATATAGTATAATATATATATATAATCATAATAGATATATATAATATATATATATATTTTAAATAGATATATATATAACCTATATATATAATATATTTTAAGTTTATTTTTATAAATCATAGTATAACTAATATATATATTATATAGTATATAATATAGTATATATATACTATTAGTATATATATAATGAGTTACCAGATAACTAAAATAAATTTGACAATTTTAGACATTTCGGAATCAAATTTTTGCCAATGTCCATTGCATACAATATAAACGGAAAATTTTAAATTTTCCATAATCCCTTTGGTTTTTTTTTTGTTTTTTATTTTTTTTTTTTTTTTTTGTTGAGATGAGGGGGGTGAGATTTCGTATTCTCCAATCACTGTGGCCTGAACATCAAACAATTAAATATTAATTCAACTTTTATCTTAATTTTGCTAATTAGGTTCATTTTTCAAATTTTATTCTTTTTAATTTAATCTCTTTTATATTCTTTTTCATTTTCTCTTTTAACTTTAACGGAAGATAGTCTTTTGTTCCTTATACGCCTTCAACTATTTTGCTGACCCAAAAATGGAAAGAATTAGGGGAAATTATATCAAAATACTCTCATTATGATCGCCCCAAGACTCATAATATATATATACATAATAATATATATATATATTTATATAAAATTAATAAATAATATATATATATAATATATATAATATAATATACTATATATATATATACTAATAAATAAATAAATATAGGAGCCTAAAATGTTAAATAATTGGTAATCTCTTTTAAGAGCAAGCACCCTATAAAAGAGGATGGTAGCTAACTTTAGAAATCCATATTGAAATGGATATTATTATTATCAAACATAAGTAAGAGATATTCAAATAAAAGTAAGTAATAACAAGTCCACTTCTGTTGAGATACTCTTCTTAGGCGAATTGGTAACTTTCAAATGTAAAATATTTTCACAGTGCGTTTTTTCGGTAACCTTGCCCTCAGACTGCGATATCTTAGCGGCGACAAATTAATGTGCATCGGAATTTTATCGCACGCCTTTTCCATTGAAGACTTTATCCATCTTGCCAGGCCGAGCGATTAACTGAAGCAGAAGTATCTTAGTGACGATTTTTTTGATCTATAATTTGATCCTGGGACGACTATTATCATGACTGACAGAGTATCTCAAAATGACGGGTTTATATAGTATTTCACTTTTTAGACTTATGCTAAAATTTTGCTTCGCGCAAATCTTAGCATAAGTACGAACTTAAATAAAATTGTTACAAAGTTATAATGGAGTGCTAACATATATATAATATATATATATAATATATATATAATATATTATATATATATATATATATATATATATATATATATATATATATATAATAATATTATATATATATATATATATATATATATACTTATATATATATATATATATTATATATAATAATATATATATATATATAATAATATATATAATATATTTATATATATATTATGATATATAGTATATATATATTATAATAAGTTGGTTTAGTATAGCTTAATAAATATAATAAATATATATATATATATATATATACTATACATATATATACTAATATAATATAAATAATAATATATATATATATATATAATAATATATACAATATATATATATATATATATAGATATAATATATATATATACTATATAAATAATAAATATATATCATAATAAATATAATATATATTATATAATACTAATAAATATAAATATATAAAATATAATATACTCATATAACACAGCTATCACCAAACCCCTTAAAAAATATTTTCGCAGTGATTGACTTTTAATGCTAACGCAACCTATGTTAAAAAAAAAAATGAAGAATTAAAAAAAAACAGAAAAAAAACTGCAGGCTATTCTTAAGTGGACATATCGACTTTCAAAAACCAAAAAACACGAAGAAAATATATAATATATATATTATAATATATATATGAGCTAGAGTAAAAATATAAATATATATATAATATATATATATATATTATAATATATATATATTATATATATATATATAACTATATAAAAAAATATATATATATATATATATAATATAACATTCAATCATCCACCACCTCTACATCACCTAGAGCGCTGGTACAAGGTCGAGTAATCCTGCACTGGAAAACAGAATATTAGTAGAAGCAATATGACGGCAAATCGGAAAGAACAACCAAGCCTTACCGCCCCGATACCTTTTAGTGAGAACTCTGTCAGCAGGCTACAAAACTCCACCCAGAGCTTCACAGGGCCGACGGACTAACACAACTCAACGGAGGGCACATACTGGCATCTACCGTCATACCACTTGGCCCGGGAGTGACCACAAACCATGCCCCTCACAAAAACCCGCCATTCACTCCGCTCCGGTATTATAATAGAACATATTCTCTCTTCAGCCTCTGCCAAACTCACATATCTCTCATCCAGGCATTCCTTTACTGACTTCAATCCAACTTTCTTCGTTCTCCCAACCAGTCGATTCCAGCCAAACATCAACCACTATACATCCGCTAAGCCAACCCGACTATCATCATCCTTTCCACATGATGAAACCATTTCAACGTTGACTATTCATCATATCTCTCATTTACCTCTTTCGTCACACCACACAACTCTCCTAATAACGAATTCATCTCCTCATATACAAGCCCTTCCAAACTCCTCAGGTTGAGGTCAGAGTGCCCGTCAAGAGCTCTTCAAATTCTCCCCAATTAAAACCAAAATTCATCCGCGCATATAATAGGTGAGGGCACCCACACTCTTTATCCCATCTTCATTCATATCCGACACCAATCTCTGCCACCATCCACCCTCTAATTCATTTCAATAACTTCATCCAATATACAAATTGAAAAACCAAGGAACATACACACCACATCCCGGCCCCACGTCTGCTGCTATACTATAAAACCAAATCCACTTATCGAAACGGTATAGTTATATAGCCTATACACACGCTTCAGCTAATCTACTACCATAACTTTATACCGTCAGAAGAACCACCAAAACCCTTAATCACCAACACCTTCCATAGAGCGCCCATATTAATCCATACCATACCGCCTGTGGAAATCATAATAAAAATCTAAATACAATTTCATTCTTCTTCTACTCTCATATATCTCACTAAATCATTTCGTCATCAAATGTAAAGATTGACCCCACACTCCTCTAACACTTGCTAAACGCACATATTCACCAATCAGTCCTTTAGCAACACCGGACCGTACTCTTATGGACCACAAGACCAACCATCAGATCTTCCTTTACAACACCCAATAAAACTACATTCCCCCATAATAATTCCTTAACAGTCTAAACTTTTACCACCATCTACCTTTATATGAGGTATTAATTACTAGCTCTCTTCCATCCTTTGAAACTACACCTCCATAACAGCTATAACAAAAGTAAAACTCAAATCCTGCAAATCAATAACCAATCTCGTCTCCTTTTTTGATCATTTCACCTAAGTACACATTTCATCATTATAACGCAAGTTTATTCCACTCTTTGCAACCTTCCTCACTCATACCAGCGGGATTACTTCCTTCCTTTAACTAATGGAAACGCTCATCTCCAAAAACTTATTCACCTTCTTCCACCATCAAACCCACACACATTCACATATCACCTTTTATCTTCATTACTTGCCAATGTTATGCAGATTTTTCGAAAGTGTTCCCTCCACACTTCCCCTCACATCCATTTCCATCAGTTACGAACGAATGCACCATCCCTATTCATTATTCAAGGCAGATTCCTCTTATTCTCATTTTAGCCTTTCGCCTTTTCTTCCAGAAGAGCTTCCTATCCCTCGCAAGCTTCGCATATCCTTCCAAAACTGTTACATATATCTCCTATTTATCAACTTTGAAATCTTTAAAAAATGATCTATTTCAATTTTCTTCTTAAAGTACATTCAAACATGCTTCTTTTTTGAACAATTATCATTGCTGTTTAGGTCCATTCAACCACCGCTTCTTTTTAATTTAACCGGCTTAGCATTAACCTCTACAATCCACTACCTACATCTGTTACACATTCTTACTTCCTACATTAGCACATCCACCATACTTAATTTTGCAACTACTAAACAACCGGCTCCCGTCATTTGCTCCAAAATATTCAGTTTCAACTGGTTCATATTCAACTGACTTAACATTAGGTAAGATACTACCTCTGTTGACTCAGGACTTCTCACTCTTAACTTCCTACTCAACTCTTCGACTGCCATTATTACCTCCCTTCTCCACTTCCACCAGCCCCCACTGAAACTTCCAATTTTTCACTTAAGCTAACATAAATTGAATCCGATAATCCCATCCTACATCCCCTCATTGATTTAAGAACATCCATCACATCACTTCAACGTCTCCTTCTCACCAACCACAAGAAATCCAGTCAATACCTCTTCACTATAATCGATACACATCACCTACCTACCACCAACTACTAAGAAAATATGACTTATGAAATACTCTATGTATTTAAAGGAAAGCTAATTACTCAGACACATAACCTCTCTCCTCACAAAATCTACCATAGGTCTGTCACCCCATGTCGAACATCAGAATTGCAACTCCTTCCCCCTCTCATGCAGTCCCACACCGAGCACATACGCATTTCACACCACACCATTCATTTTTTACCGTTCCTTTCATCTGTTGTGCGAGACACCCAGGAGAGCTAATTCAAATTGCCACTTATAATAACAAACCGCGATCAACCTCCTCGCCTCTCTCCTCAAACATTTATTCCATTTACTTAGGCATTCCATGCACCCATACCTAATTCATAAAGTTGTTCGCTCAAAACAGAAGGAAAGGTCACGTTGGCGATCACGACCTTCTCCGAAGGCATGCATATAGCCATTCACCTGGCGCAAAAGATAAGTTTTAGGGGGCAGCTAATCCAATTACCACAGTCCCTTTAGTCGCCTTCTACTACCGACAGGCAGAAACATACGTGTGGGGCAATTCTTTTTCTCCCACACACAGGAATATAAAAGATAGACGAATGTTTGTAAGATGTTGTTTAGAAGGGGTGTGTGTGAATATAAGTATGTGTATAATGATATAGGTAAATAATAGATAATATAAAAATATATAATATACTATATTATATATATATATTATAAGTAGATATATATATATATACCATTATTTTATTTTAATAGGAATTTTTTAAAAATAATCATATAATATACGATATATATAAGTAATATATATAGGTACATATTAATAATTAATATTTAATAGTATATATATAATATATAGTATATATATTATATAATATATATATCAGATATATATTTTTATATATATAATATATATAGTAGATATATATGGATATAGGAGTATATATATATTAATAGGTCGTTGTATCAATAATATATATATAGATAATATACTAAACAATATAATATAATTATATAATATATATATAACTAATATATATATATTAGAAAGATAGTAATATTTAGTGATATATATAATATATATATATAACTATACAAACTATATAATATATTATATATAATATATAATATATAATATATGTATTTATATTATATATATATTATATATTATATATATATATTATATAATAATATATTATAAATTATATTATATATATATAATATATATATATATATATATGTTATATATATATATAGATATATACTATAATATATATATACTATATATATATATATAAAATATAGTATATATATTATTAAGAGTATTATGAGGTTGATATATGAAAAGGTAGTGAGTAGGTGAGTAGGTGATGTAGTATATATATTATATATATAATTATTATATATAAATGAGGTGAGATAAATTCTTTTCCGTGGTAAAGAATAATAATATAATTATAATTTATAAAATAATAAGAAATATATTATGTTAATTCATTTATATAAAAAGCAAAAGAAGGGAGGCGTGATAGGGATAAGGTATATATAAATATAGGTATATTATATATATATATAGAGGAGTAGATATAATAATATATATAATATATATGATATATGATATATATATATATAAGTATATTATTGTACTCGTGGGGGACCCCGCGTAAATGGAGAATAGTTGTCTTAAAAAAATGAGAGTGGCAAAGGTTTCAGATCAAAGTGAATAATGTTAAAATACTCCTCATAGACGTTCAAAGTTTGAAAAAACTGCAGAATTTTTTTAAAAAGAAAACATCCTTCCTAGAAACCTAATTTCATGTTTTGATTTCATTGGAAAGGTATGTGTCTCAAGTTTCACTCTTCACCTTCGTCTTCTACAGCTTTTTCATACGACATGAGTTGATGGCAGATAAGGACAAGATCATTTAAATTTGTGGGCGCAAGGGGGAAAAAGTCGGTTGCTTCTGCTTATACTAAAGATAGTAGTTAACTCAAGGCAGCAGATAGTGGCGCAGAGAAAAAGGACAGAGAGACGAGTCGGTGATACGAGAAGAAACATTTCACGGTTAATTTGTAAGTGTAAGTAAATACTTCCTGATTTTTCTGGCAAAAAATCGCAGGTTTTCTTCATTAAAAATGAAATTATATTTCCTAGAGACCTGATTCTTGTCTTATTTATAGGAAAGATTGTTGCCTCTCCTTCAAAAGTTTTTAGACTCCATTGGCCTACTTCTTATTACCCCCCAAAAAAACCTTTTTTGTATTCTACAGCATCAACTAGCATGTAGTCCACCGGGAATTTCTCATCAAAAATCACTGGGCAAGTAAGTTGACATCTATAGTTGATTCAAGCTTTGCTCAGTTATATTTATATGCTCACAAGTTGGAAATTGAATACCAGAAATCGGACAAGACAGCGAAAGACAGGAAGTCCTATTTGGGAGAAAGCTAAGATACCAGTCAGACACTTTAAAAATTGGATTGCCAAAGATTATGAAAAACAACTGAATAAAGAATTTAGAAACTGCAAAAAAAAAAAAAAAAAAAAAAAAAAAAAAAAAAAAAAGAGAATAAAAGAAAGGAAAAAAAAAAAACACTACCAGATCTGTACAAGCCCAGCTCAAAATCAAAATATACTTTTAAAGTCACCTCTTGATACCTATTGTGAAGTTGCTCATTAGGATCCACTGAAAAACAATACTGAAGAAGACAATCAGTTGGTTAGCGTGCGCGGAGAGAGAGAAGGAAAGAGACAGAGTGCGCGTCCTGGGGCTGCGAGGAGAAAAGAGAAAAGATGGCAAGATTGGCGAATTTTCAAGATGGAAAGATTGTAGGCCAGTTTCATAGTTTTCCAACGAATTATTTTTTTCATGTTATTTGGTTACTTCAGGAGAAGGTAAAAACGAAAACTTTTATTTATTAAAAATTATTTATCATTACTTTTTCTGTTAGATTAGCTTGACTTGAGTGCATATTATCTTGTTGAGTGCTTATTTTTTTATTTTATTTTATTTTATTTTTTCTTTAGAAAGATTTGACGATGAAGACGTGGAACTTGACTTAACTAAGCCGCACATCAGAGGAAGAGGAGACGACGCAAGAAGATATGGAAATAGGGTGGGGTGGAAAAAAATTGGGAGGAAGGGGTTTAATTTTTTTTTTTTTGTTTCCCCAAAAAACATGGAAAGTAACGCCAGAAATAAAGAAGTGGAAGTCTCTCGAGGAAGTAATGCAAGAAATAAAAAAGTGGAAGACTCTCGAGGAAGTTGTAAGATTTGATCACTGAAAAATGCGTGTTGGATGTGTGGAATGTTAGTATTTTTCTGATAGAAGACACAGTTCGAAGTTCTAATAATGGACAGCTACTGGAGAGCGGTGGTAGGTGCATGACCCTCTGATTTAATTGTAGAGAAGGTGGTAAAACAAACTCCACAGACAGCAATTCAGTAAAATGATGTACTGTAGATCCTGTTGAGATGAGAGAGATGTCGAAGAATCTCTATAATGGAACTCTGTTGTGCACTGGGATGGGAAATTTCTTCCAGATATTTTGAGTAAAGAAAATGTGGAGAGGGAGAGGTTGATATATATTATATATATATATATTGAGGAGGTTTCACTTTAATAGTATATAGATATAAAAAAATATATATATAATATTCAATATATAATATTATTTATGCATATGGATAAAATTATAGCGGAAACATTATATTTATATTACTATTTAAAAATATACGTTCATTCGAAGTATTATTTATTGCTATTTACGAATTAAGGGAAACTATTTAATTGACATTTAAAACGGGAGAGGCCTTTCTATGCTCACTCAGCACTTTATTCAATCCCAAAACGCAGCCGACAACTGAAGTGTTCTAATGAGTATCAATAGTTGGGGGAGATTATATTTTTCATGAGTAAGTTTAACTTCTTGTCTTGTAAGAGAATATTGTTAAGAAAATGGTCAATTTTAATTTCACCATCAATTGTGTTAAGATTATGAGGTTTTGTATTAAAATTTTTTGAAACTTTCTGTTAGTTTTCGTTTGAATGTGTTGTTATTTTTTTGAATGATATTGTGGTTATTTGTATTGATGTTATGATTTTTAAGAGTTCTATGTTTGACGAGAGATGAATCTTTATTATCCTTTTGTAAATCCCATTTGTGTTGGTTTATTCTGCGTTTGAACATAACTATTTTTATTTTGAGAATAATTATTATAAGCAAAAATTTGGCCTTCCAATGGGTTCTCCGTTGTCCCCCACCATCAGTGGGATTTTTATAGAATTATTTGAAATTAGATATATCTTCAACGATCCCAATTACTCTAACATTTTTTGGCGAAGATATGTCGATGATGTGTTTGTGTCCTTGCCCCCTCACCTTAGTCCCATCACCCTCTTAGACCACATTAATGGAAAGATTTCGTCCATAAAATTCACTATTGAATACCCTGTTAATAACTCAATCCCTTTTCTTGATGTTTTTATAGAAGTTGACCAAACCCTCCAAACTTACACCACCTCTATTTACAAAAAACCCATGCATGTAAACTCATATATCGATTGGTTTTCCCTACATTCACCCTCTACAAAGTTAGCTGTACTAACTTCCCATATTATTAGAGCATTTAGAATCTGTAGTCCTTCAAAAATAGACCAAGAACTCAACAATATTAAAAACATTTTTTCATCGCTACATTATCCAGAGAAAATATTTTTCAAATCTCTTAATAAAGCTAAAAAAACTTTTTATACCGTTAATAATAATACTCCCCTACAACCCCCATTCCCTATGTCAATGGTGATACGCAACAAAATAACCATAGGTTATTACAAAAAAGTTACTATAACCTTAAAAACATAAAACTACTGTCAAAAAATAATCACTAATCTGAAAAGATCGGAATTAATCTGACACCAACCAACATTCCAAAATATAAACCATCCATCAAGAATGCCCATTACCAGAATGCACACATGATAACATAGATTGAAGTTGCAAAGACTGTAACAATTGGACCTAAAAAAATATAAAGGAGAGACCATCGGATATTAGAGACAAATACTAGACAGAATGAACCTAACACAAAACGACCATGCAAGGAAAGACCATTTGTAACACAGCAGCAAAATAATAAAAATACATCTCCTCGATCAAACATGAAAGAAACACTCTTAAAGAGATCAAGCGGAGTCCAAGTGACCAGAGATACCAGAGAATATCATGCAAAGAAAAATAACGAAGAAGAACGAGCCTGAGGGAATCGAACGAAAAGACTAAACTATGGAAAGGTTACAGTCATGTGTTCAATACCCAGAACAACATCATAGAAACATTACAACTAAACTATGATCGAGTGGAATGTGGAAGAAGGGAAGAAGAATTGACGCGACTTTCCACTATAAAGACAGATCTTCTTGAGATTGTACAAGACAGAAGATCCTGAAGAAGCTACCCTCAACGCCCAGAAATAAGCAAATACCGTATAAGATCACAACCAGAAGCACAAATATCTTCCTCACAACGTAAATTTGATACTCAGTATAGATACACGATTCAGTGGAGATCGGTTAAAATAAAATAATTAGGTTTGGGGATGAATAAAGTGAGGACTTGAATTGGAGCATGAATGAAAAAGGCCATGAGCATCCCGTATTTAAAAGTTTCAAATTAAATTAAGAAAATGTTAGAGTTTCCCTTAATTCGGTTAATATAAGATTAGCAGATGTAAATGATAATACTATACTAGATAGAATGAACGTATATTTTTAGAAGTAAGAAATATAAATATAATTAATATATTATTGATGAACTGTGTATCATACAAATGTTTGATAATTAGAACTGCTGAGCTAGGAAACCAGCGATTGATGAATTTATGAGCAGATAGGAAGGTAAGGTAGGGCGTTAAAAATATAGAGAATAAAGTAATACGCTATGTACCGGTTCAGCAGTGTAGAAGGGCAGTGAGTAGAGAAGCGAAGAACAGAAAAAGCCGTATATTGCAACGCAACGCCGGGGAGGAGAGGGAACAGCAATGGCAGCGGGGGACAAGCGAGACGTATATAGAAGGCCCTACGAGCGTAATAAAGCGTGAGTTAAAGACAAGTGAGTGAGTAGCAACGGTCGATACGGGCAACATGAAGAAAGGCAAAGTAATAAGATGAAATAAGGGCTCAAAAGTAAGGATATATAAGAAGCAGCCTCCGCGTGTGCGGAACCCCACCTCAGAGATTGACTGCAGCGACTAGAGCTCCTCATGCGCTCGAAAGCGTGACGTTCATAATGTCTCAAGTTCCCGGCGCAAGATATTAATCAGGATCGTGAAGTTTTATCTTCCTTGGAGAGCTAAACAAGGAAGAAGAGATAAGTTAAGCAGCACTCGGCTTTGCCAACAAAGCTGCAAAGTAGGCGGCGTGCTCGTCGCGGGCAACACCAGGCTGTGGAAGATAAACCATGTGAGGAACTAGGCAAAGTCGTTATTGTCGCATTGCTATGTCGGCCCCTGTGTGCTTTGTCAGCCGCATGCCGGTAAACCGCGATGAGTGAGAGTATGAGAAAATAAAACGAATCTCTGAAAAAGAGAGTAACTATACCTAGAGAGGTCAGTAGATGAGTGAGAGAAAGGCGCGCGTGACCGGCGAGGTTAATGAGTCAGTAGTACAGTGAGCTAAATAGAGTAGGTATATAGGTAGAGGGGATAAGTGATGGTAAGTCAAGAGAAAGAAACAAAACGTATAATCAAGAAGTGACAGTAGGTGATAGAAAATGACTGAGGCTCGAATAAATGTAGGCACAAGGCAGTGAAGGTAGAGGTGATAAAAGTCGACAAGGGAAAATGAACGTAGAAAGTCAATGAAAGCTTCGTTCACAAAAGGCATCCACAAAAGTAAATTACGCTACTGACATATGACGCAAAATGACGAAGCACAACTGAGGCTACACCGACCGCACGTAGGCAAAATACCGTAGCCACGCGATGCACACCCACTTAGAGTGACAAATAAAAGATCGCGACGCCTGACTGCACTGACGTACGACCGACACGCCACCCACTGCCGACTCCAGTAGAACTTCCAGTACTATCACGACGCCGACCCCACACGTCGCAAAACACCGACGCCCAGGATACGCCTACGTGACCGACGCGACTCCACAACCTCAGGGGGAGCTAGGCAATCAGTAGTAACTACGTGAAAGTATCAGGGGAGAAGGTAATAAAAGGTAGTTAAATGTAAGTAACGTCCCAAAAGAAGCGTACCTAGTCAGCAGCTACGGACAAGAGAAGGAGGAAATAGGATAAGTAAAGCTCATAAATGAAATAAAAAGTACAGAACAAGTTAAGGAATGACATAGAGGGGAGGCAACGAAGTGGGAAATAATACCTCGTAAAGTGGCAATAAGGCACCGAAATGTAGCGGGTAAAGTGGGAAGGAAGCGACTATATAAGTCAAACAATACATAAGGTAATAGCTCATAGAGATGAGGTGAGATAAAAATACAAGATAAGGAAATAATATAGAATAAAATAGAAGAATCAAATAGATAATATTATAATATATAAAATAAATATATATAATAAATACATATATATAGATAGAAGAGAAATAATATATATAATTAATATATAAATAGAATGAAAATAAAAGAATAAGATATATGAAGAAATTATATATATATATAATAGAAGAAAATTTCCAATTTTATTTCTGACAACTGGACACATCTTTGAATTTGAAAGCATGAAGTAAAATGCAATTAACCGAATAAGAATATTCATTCGAGATATTTCTTAAGTTAACAGCATTTTCTTTGTTTGCCAAATGTAAGATAGAGTAAAATAAGGTTCACTAATCTAGACCGCGTGGCCGGGGCGGGCTCCTCCTCACTAGTAAAGATTACGAAAGATTCTGGTATTTTAACCCACCACGGCAAAGAGACTCACAGACACTCCGGATACTCTCCACGGAGCCGACAAATACGAGAGCAAACACGAGACCAAGACCGCAACAGACATCGCGCTCACAGCATTCTCTCTAACGCACGCTCGGGGAAGACGATGCGACCGACCGGTGTCAGTCAAGAAACAGTCGGACAATCTAACTGTTCTGAGCACGTGAGAGCACGAGACCAGAAGTGTCACCAGCGTGAATCGCCCGACAGCACCGCACACCACGAGGAATCAGCGATGCACCCCAAGCGCAGAAAGGACTCATCCTGAAGCTCGCGACGCACGGCCAAAGAGGAGCGGAAGACCCGCAAGCCGACGGCCGCGGAGCACAGCCGGCAGCAGGACGAGGGTGATTGCACGCAAAGACCCCGGAAGAAGAGAGAAGCCGAGAGGAGAGAGAGAGAGAGAGTAATACTTCTACAGAGACACCCAATGCTACGTGACGTGAAAATGAGTAAAGCAATTTAGTCCGAAGAAAACATCACCGGTGAGAAAAGGCACGCTACGTAGAAGAACTATCTAGAGAGATGATCTCATTTAGCCAGCGCACTGTCCAAGTGTCTTGGTCGAACTGAAGACGACATCTGATCCACTGCCACCACCGTAGAAAAGATATTACAAACAGACACTGCCACATAGTGGAAAGGAGCATAACTTTTATTACTTTGCTCTCACTCCGTGCACGCCCGCAACGTCCTAAACACAAAGTCTCAAAGTCGGGCCACAACACAGCATAGTCCTGCGAGAGGAGATATGCGACTAAAGAAAGCGTTGGTGAGACTTGCGAACAATGTTGTGCCGCCCGCAGCCGGCTTTTCTTCAATAATATTCAAAAATTAACAAAATTCTCTCTCAGAGCACACTCGACGAAAGCGCCCGCTCTGCTCTTCTGCCGAACCTCAATTATACGCACGTAAGAACGCCACTAATGTGTACCCGGGCAACTGGGCTCCTCCTGTCCGCTTCCCGTCACCTGCGTCCCTGATCACCTCCGTGCTGCTCCGTAACTCTCTAGCACATGTACATACATCTCATCGTCTAACTCGGTCTCGATCATCAATACTCCTACCGTCTCCTCGTCGTACACTGTCTCATCGCAATACCAAATATTACACAAATCACAAGCGATCTACTACACCTCTAAGTGCAGTGAGAGACATGACAATGGCAACAAACGCATATGATACAAGTACCTAGCAATATGACAGGTAAGGCCGATGACACTGATAACAGACAACCCACAACCAACGCCATACACACACTCCCGCTCACACAACCACCCACACAAGACAACACGGGACCACCCGTGGCACTACGAGCAAAGGCTAGTAGCTAGGCGTAAGGAACCGACAAAGAAGCTCGGCTCATAAGGCCCATCATACGCGCTCTATAAACCTAGTATGAGTAGGAAGAGCCGTACGGCCTTCTAGCCTAGCTCATTACCCGGATATATGAGCAGTTACGCCTCACAGGCGGCCCCAGCGTATGCTCACGTCATCAGCCATAAAATACTGCGAATATTGCGACTAGTGAGTATAGTCATTCAGTGAAATTACCTACTAATAAATAATATGACAGCGGTCCTTAGCATACTACATGAAACTCAGAGTAGATTAGCTGTGTAGTATCCACACCAGGCCGCACCGCCCTGACACAAAGCCTAACACGGGCAATCTAAAATGGAGGACTTGCACTTAACCAGCGCCGCGCGCCCTCACTCACACCAACACAAACCACGCCACCGCTCCGCGCGCGGCGTACTCACAATGACTACGTTACCATGCATCTACCTATATACCTCATACTACCCTCGACTTGCCCACTCACCCCGCTAACGACTAACTAGCCGTACGGCTAAGGCGATCAATAACAGCCAAGAGTGATATCCATCGTAACAGCGGCTCAGCACAAGGAACCTACCTATCAGACAATAATAACTAAATATGTTATCTATACCCGGTCACCAGTCAAAAATCGTGACCTGTTCACCCGACCTAAATCACCCTAAGCCCCCAGCCCGTCACGCCACTATATAGTACTCACCGCTACCTAGTAATTCAGGCATTGGCCGCGTGTCACACAAACACGTACCAAGTACACACACGCTAGCAGAACGCCTACACAGGTAGCATGCCACCCGGCGCTATCATAGTACTGAGATACACAAAGCAATCACAAGTACCTTAGTCGAAACACTTGCAGTATATGACGAGAACCTCACCAGCTGGACCAAACCCCTCCGAAACGATCTGATCACTAATCACAGTACCATACCACAGCTATAACCCTCAATTATGGCCATATACATACAAACACCCACATACACACCTCACCTACCTAGTATATAATATATAGCGCATAACCCCCCCCACGACCATAGACTACTAACCACCACTAGAGTAATCTCACAAAACCTATATATATTATAAATACAATAAATAATAATATATATATATATAATATATATATATATTTATATATATATACTACAATAATAATATATAATAATATATATATATATATTCAATATATATATATTATATACCCTAAACACCGCCTACACGCCCACCGTGTAACACAACCTAACAATAACCATAAGGTAGAATATAGCGATAATATACTAATAACTCTAGTATATCAAAAGCTTAACCAATATATAAAACGCCCTAGGAACGTTATAAGTAATTACTATATATTGTAGACGAACCAACTAAATTCATAGCATTATTTAATACTTTATAAAATAAAATATTGTCTTTCTGAACGACCGAGAGCCAAAAAATCGCAAAAGTCTAACTGCTGATTCAACCCCATCAATTTAAGAACCGCTCAAAAATAGGTCGCAGAAAGCTCCCTGAACATCTGTAAGCACCGAGCGAACACGACCTCACTCGCAAGTCACGAAAAAATGCCAGCCTTACGTAAACAAGAAATTAGGCCACATCTGCTTTATAACTACACAACACCTTTCTCTTTCCGCCCCAGTATCATCCGAGAACCAAAAAGCCGAGCCGGCCTAACCGCGGATAACACCAGATGGTAAGCACGGAGCTTGCCAACACACGAGCAACGCAGCAAGCGTCCAAAAACATGCCGAACAATCGTGAAGCTAAAAAGTTAGCCGACATTCAGGCTTAATCAAACAGGGAAGGTGTTCTGGAGCGACATCTCAGTAAACAGGGCACGAGCTCGGAGCAGTTCTGTCTCCACCCCATCACCCTAACCTCTACTGAGAAACGGTCAACCAACTTCGGACTCAACGTCGCTGTCTCGGGCTGCAAGTCCGCTTCACTACCACGCACAAGGACCCCTCGTACTCTCGCTAAGATAACGTTAAGAAATCAGCCCGCAAAATAACTAACCGTAGCGATGTCAAAGAAATGATTCACCCGATACGAAGGAGAACTAAACTTCTCGAGGACAAAAGTCGGCTATAAGTTTACAGAGAAGGTTCGTTAGCCGTAAATTGTATAACATACTCCCTGACAATGATAACTACCTTGTATTCGTGTAAATATTTCACGTGAAAAACTTTAAGTATGATGTACAACCAATATTAAGAACATATTTGATTGCTACACTATACTTACTAGATACACATACGAGGCACGTATAATAGATAGGAACTTAGAGATCCGACAGCATAAGCCCCAGGCCACCGGCCCCAGAGCCACGGCCCCGGCCCCGGCCCCGGCCAACCCCGGCCATTTTTAGCAGCCCCGGCCCCGGCCGGGCCCCGGAAAAAAATCAGGAAAAACCGGGATTTTCTACCGGGGAGACGTATAAAACTATGAAATATGATACACAACTACATAAATCTACTTAGTAAAATCAAAACAAAAAATAATAAAGAAACATAAAACATTATATTTTAATTCCATATTACATCACTATTGTGACAAATGCATAAGACAAAAATGCATAAAACAATTTAATAATAATAATAGTTCATTATTTTTTTGGTATTTAATATGATTTCAAATTAAAATGAAGGCCCAAATATATAAAATTTTCAGAGTTTTTACATAAAAAAAATATTGCGAAAATTGAAATATAAACCAAACGAATTTCGGAAAAGAAATAAAATCATAATTGATATAAATAATTAATGTATTTAATTATTTAAAAGTATAAATAATCTAATCAAGATAAATCACTAATCTAATGCTTTCTGGAAAATCGTCGTTATCCTCAAACAATCTCTTTTAATAAATAACTCCACAAAGTTGGAGGAAAAAACAACCAATATATAAAATATGTGATATATATATAATGTAAATACTAAATAAAAACTAAATTAAACGAATATATTATTATTATATATATAATATATAATATATATATAATAATAATAAATAGTAAAAGATATATATATAATAATAAATAATAAATAGAATAATATAATAAATAAATATTAAATAATATATAAAGATGAAATAATATATATAATAATAATGAAAATATAATAAAAATATATATATAAAAAGAATAAATATATTGAACTTAGAGAGGGAAGCCCATAATGAGATTCTAATATAATTAAGTAGAGAAGGCGACACACGGTCAGAGACCTTTTTAAACTACAAAATGTAACACTAATAAATGTAGCCGCTTTTTAGTTAAATAGGCAACTTGTATATTTTTAATGAAAATAAAGTTTAAATAAGGAAAAAGACTAATTTTCGTGCCCCGAACTCACGCGAAACACGTCTAATCAGTAGCTAAGGGAACTGGATTTCCTTTCAATAGATCTTCATCAGTTACAATGGAATGTGTTCAGTTGTAGCAGTTACTTGAAGTAATAAATTAATCTTCATAGAATGGATTTGTTAGAAATATTTATGGAATGTATTCATCAAATATATACTATTTGGCATATAAAAATTCTATCTTAACTTCACACGGAATGCTTAATTGATTAAGATTGTTACTATTGTAATAAAATGAGGAACCAAAGGATTCCATATGAAATTGCGAAAGGTTCGTGATGATTGATATTACTTGGAATACTATTTATATTGTTGAATATTGATATAGAGAATGGCCTAGTGTTACGCCTATGAACTTGATTAAAAGTACATAGATAAATAATATACAAATGAATCCATTGATGCAGAAGATCATCTGTATGTTAAGAATTTATTTCTTCTTATGACAAATCTTTATGAGTTTTCACCAGAAAAATACATATGATTTATTGCAAAGTTTGCCAGTGGATGTGATATATACACTATTGAAGGAAGATTTTACTTTTCGTTTTTGGGGTTTGTGAGAATGTTTAATATTTAAGGTTTGATGTTATATTGATTGGAAATAAGGGTAATATTATTTTGGTAATATTTGTTTAATAACGAAAATAATATATAATGGTAATTGAGGAAATAATTGGTGATAACAAGAAAAAGCAATTTGATTACTTAAATTTTGGGGAAAGCGTACTTAGAAGTACCAATATTTTATGCATTT
Organism: Trachelipus rathkii; assembly: GCA_015478945.1. Classification (NCBI taxonomy): domain Eukaryota; kingdom Metazoa; phylum Arthropoda; class Malacostraca; order Isopoda; family Trachelipodidae; genus Trachelipus; species Trachelipus rathkii. Next base: position 2,349 of record JABUQX010071532.1, on the reverse strand, counting down.
GTTAAATGCTTTTGTGAAAAATAGAAAAAAAAACTACAAAGAGAATAGTATAAAGTGATTTGAAAAAGTAATATTGTGGGATGTAAAATATTATAAGTTCTAATAGGCAAATAGAAGAGGGGGAGAGCATATTTCGACGAAAGGCACAGAGAAAAATAGAGATAGACAGAACAGCCTAATTTGTGTTGGCGAAATGATATGATAAAAGCATATGTAATATAAGTTTGGTGCGATGTTGGTTTTCAAATTATATATATATATATAATTAATAATAATTGTTTATATATAAAATTTATGATATATACTATATATATATATAAAAAAAATATGTGATTAATAAATAGAGGAAAGGGGATAGAGTTGTTGGATGGCATAATTTCAATAATCGTGTATAAATTAATACTGAACGGAAGGTAAAAGGTAAATAGAGTGAAATAATAGAGTTATAATATATAGAGATCATAGCATGAAGGTGAGTAAAGAAAGAAGGAAGAACAAAATAAAGGCATCGACAGAGGAAGCCTAACCACGGAAACTATTGGGGAAGAAAGTAGGGAGGAGAAGAAAAGATGAGAATAAAGTACGAGCGAAAGCATGCCCCCAACACAAAAAGGAGCGTAGGTCGGGCAGCGCAGATGGATCGCCGGGCCGGGCGGAAATAGGCCTACTCCTCATAATATACCGACGTAGGGAGGCACAAGAAACGAAGACAGCCACAAGTAACATGGCAAAGCACGGGACGATGTCGGATAGGGTGGCAGCACATAAAAGACATGGACAAGCTAAAAAAAAAGATAATAAAGTAGAATAATATTTAGGGACTATAATGATTAGCACCGGGCCCCGAAAAAGTATATAAGCAATACAGCGCCAAGGTAAATAGGACCAAAGAAGCCGCAATAGGTATCACTAAGTAAGAGAGCGGGAAAATAACAATAGAAGGATCCAAAAAATAAGAACAGGAAGGCTCAGCCATAAAGAACTAGCAACCGGAAAAAAAAAACAGGACCGCAAAAAACCCCAAAACGAAAAGAAAGCGCCTCAGCATGAGCGGGAGAGAGCACAGCCCTACGGCTATTATAAGACGGGCCAATAAAATAATGAATAGATAAGATGAGGAGGGAAACACTAGATGAGGGGCAAAGAGAAAAAAGCATAATATAACAGACAGTACTAGGACCGGCACATAGAGACAGCAAGAAAAAGGCAGTCGGGAACATAGGCAGAAGGTCGGAACACAGGCCACCGCAGCAATGAGCAACAAGAGAAAGAGGAGCAGAAAGGATGCAAGCACTCAACGGAAGCAGCAGCAAAAAAGCCGGGAAGCCAAGGGAGGCAGGGATAAAGAATAAGTAGAACAACAGACTAAGAAGCAGGCTCACGGGGGAAGGTAAGATATAGTAAGGGTAAGAGACAATAGAAATAGAGCGGAAAAACAGCAAAATAAGAGAATATAAGCAACCAAACACGATAGGAAGAACAAGAGAATCAAGACCAACGTAGAAACACCACTAGGGGAACGAGAAGAAGAGTCAAGAAAGAAGTCCTAAGGCACCGAGAGCCGAGGAAGAATGGGTACGCAGCAGATATAAAATATATAATTAATATAAATATAGGCATAGGGACGAAAAGTAAGAGACCAGCCCAGGGGAGAAAAGGTAAACTAAGGGCAAGGTAAAATAAAAATAACGGTAGCCGAGGAAAACAAGGGGGTGAGAAGGGGGGGACAGGTGAGGTAAAGATAAAGGATAATAATAAATATATATAAGGACCACGAATAACAGGAGAACAGAAAAAAGAATCCAAGAGTCGAACTTCGCGAAAGTAGATAAAAGAGAGCACGACGAAAATAGAGGACGAAAGATATATATAATGAATATATATATGAAATTAATATTATTAGATATATAAAGTAGTATATATAATAGATAGATAGAGAGAGAATATAGAGCAGAGTAGGAGATAAGAGATGTAAGTAATGAGAGAGATAGATGATATAGAATACGCAAGATAGAATATATAGTAATAGAGATTATAGATAGTAGAGAGTAGATAAGAGATATAATATGAAAGTAATAGATTTAGAGGATAGATTATATGGAATGTAAGGAGATGAGAAGATAGAGAGAATAGAGATTAGAGATATAGATAGTAATGAAGAGATGAGAGATAGAAAGATATAGTATAGAGAGAAGAGAGATAGATAATAGAGAGATATATATTAGTAGAGAGTAAAGAGTAAGATGAATGAATATACTAGAGAAGAGTAGAGAGATATAGATAGAAATAATATAGATAGATATATATAATATGATATAAGATGATATATATATATATAGATGAAGAGAA